>CAMZMU010000068.1:15934780-16086148 GCA_947311845.1 Poa pratensis
ACCAATTTACAAAAATACATGTGTAAAACAAAAGAGAATAGGGATGATCTACCCTTGGGTAGAAATAACGTCCTTCATGGGAGCTCTTGAAAGTCTGGGTGATAAGGGAGATAGAGAGCCCACTGCCATTCGTTGACAACAACAAACACCTCTCAAAAACTTACTTATGCTCTCTTTATGATTTCCAAAACTTAAAAGCTCTAGCACATGATTTAATCCCTGCTTCCCTCTGCGAATGGTCTTTCTTTTACTTTATGTTGAGTTAGTTTACCTACTCCTTTCTATCTCAGAAGCAAACACTAGTGTCAACTTTGTGTGTATTGATTCTACATGCTTACTTATTGCACTTGTTATATTACTTTGTGTTGACAATTATCCATGAGATATACATGTTACAAGTTGAAAGCAATTGTTGAAACTTGAATCATCCTTTGTGTTGCTTCAATGCCTTTTACTTAGAATCTATTGCTTTATGAGTTAACTCTTATGCAAAACTTTTTGATGCTTGTCTTGAAAGTACTATTCATGAAAAGTTATTGCTTATATGATTCAGTTGTTTACTCTTTATCTATTTGTTAGCAAACTATAGACCATTGCTTTGAGTCACTTCATTCATGACATGAGCCTTGCAATATTAGTTGATCAAGATTGTGCGAAAGCATGTCTCTTCAGAAATTATTTGTTGTTATCATTTTACCTACTCGAGGACGAGTAGAACTAAGCTTGGGGATGCTTGATACGTCTCCAACGTATCTATAATTTCCGATATTCCATGCTTATATTGTTGCCAATTGCTACATGTTTTATACACTTTATATCATTTTTATGCATTTTCCGGGACTAACCTATTAACAAGATGCCGAAGTGCCAGTTCCTGTTTTCTGCTATTTTTTTGTTCCAGAAAAGTTGTTCTGCGAATATTCTCGGAATTGCACGAAACAAAGACGGAATCCCTATTTTTCCAACACGTACACGGAGTCCGAAGGAGAGACGAGGTGGCCACACCCCCCGGTGCGGGTGGGCCCTTGGCCGCGCCACCAGGGGTGTGGGCCCCTCGAGCCTCCCCCGACGCTGCCCCTTCGCCTATATATTCTTATTTTCGGGAAAACCCTAGACACCCGAGCCATATTTACAGAAAACCTTCGCCGCCGCCGCCGTCGTCAACCCTAGCTCGGGGGGTTCTGAAGCTCTTCCCGGCACCCGCCGGAGAGGGGAATCATGACCGGAGGGCTCTACATTGCCATGCCCGCCTCCGGAGTGATGTGTGAGTAGTTCATCCCTGTACTATGGGTCCATAGCAGTAGCTAGACGGTTGTCTTCCTCCACTTGTGCCATCATGTTTAGATCTTGTGAGCTACCTATCATGATTAAGATCATCTTATTGTAATGCTACATGTTGTGTTTGCTGGGATCCGATGAATATTGATACTATGTCAAGCTGAATATTGTATTATCATGTCTATGTCATTTGCGATCTTGCATGCTCTCTGTTGCTTGTTGAAACTCTGGCCAAGTGAATACTTGTGACTCCAAGAGGGAGTATTGATGCTAGATAGTTGGGTTCAGCCTCTTTTAATCTGGGACAGTGACAGAAAGTTCTAAGGTTGTAGATGTGTTGTTGCCACTAGGGGTAAAACAGCAATGCTTTGTCTAAGGATGAATGTGTTTTTACATTATGCACTTTACTTAATGCAATTGTCGTTGCTTGCGACTTAATACTGGAAGGGGTACGATGTTAACCGGAAGGTGGACTATTTAGGCACAGATGCATGCTGGATAGCGGTCTGTGTACTTTGTCGTAATGCCCAAATGAATCTCATAGACACTACAACTTGCACATGCATATTATGCACGTATCAATATTGTCAATTGCCCAGCTGTAATTTGTTTACCCAGCATGTTAGTTATCTTATTGGAGAGACACCACTAGTGAATTGTGGACCCCGGTCCATTCTTTTACATCTGAAATACAATCTACTGCAATCATTGTTCTCTTTTATTTTCTGCAAGCAAACATCATTTTCCACACTATACATTTAACCCTTTGTTTTCAGCAAGCCGGTGGGGTTGACACCCTCACTGTCTCGTCGGGGCAAAGTAGTTTGATTGTCTTGTGTGCAGGTTCCAAGCCAACAGCTCCAAGCTTTCTGACGCCACCGGGGAAGTCAACTCGATCTCCCCTAGGCACTGCCAAGTTTTCTGGTGCCGTTGACAAGCTCAAAGCATCGTTGATCTCCTACTGGATTGATAACCTCGGTTTCATAACTGAGGGAAGACTTGCCGCTGCACTCATCAAACCTTACACTTGAGGTCTCCTGACGAACGTGTACTTCAAACGCATCAGGGGGATTAATATCGGGGGCCCTAGAGTTTATAGCTATGGTGGGACTTTATGTCTTAATAATTCTTGTGCTGCTCATTAACTTGGCCATGAGATCCATTATAAGGGTTTTAGTTTATTTGTTTAGCTACACTTAAAAAATGGCTCTGTCCAAAGAACATTAAAACTTGAAAAGATATTCAACATGTTATTTTAGAAATCTCTATGCCTAGTAAAATCCATGCCCCCCTCGGGAACGTTCTCCACATATTAGACACACATCACTTGAACTTGTCCTCTTGCCACAAAGAGGATTGGGCTTTCTCTCTCTGAGAGCTTTCACTTGCTACTATTTATTTTCAGCATTTTTACTCTCTTGCAACTATACACTCAAAAAACCCAATAACACTTGCAACTTGTATTGTTTTATTTATCACTCTTGCTAACCAATACCTTCAGCTCCTCGTGGGTTCGACAACCTTTTCTAATTGAAAGGTACTACAATTGATCTCCTGCACTTGAGAGCCATCAACGGCCTCTGCGGTCTTAACCTGCTGGTCACATGGATGGTTCGAAGGGTGCAGCCGCTCTAGCTGCGGATCCGTACCATTGGGGATTGGTCCCTCGAGGAGGACGGCTCCTAGATGTCCACTGACGAGCTGCCCAACACGCCGATAGCGGGATGGGTGAAATCCCTATCCCGGCTCCGCGTCCCTGACCCGTGGAGGGCCAAGGTCGATGCGCATTGCGCCTGCAGTGAAGCGCCTTTGGTAAGTCCTCCTAAACTTCTTTTCCAAATTCTTTTATGCCGGTAACGGTTTTTAACCGATGCACGCAGCTTCTTCCTCCCCCTTCATACTGGCTGGAGGACGTGTCGTCCCGGGCTTGGGGAATATCGATTGGCCCAGCTCATATATATCCTTCTCAGGAGGTCCCGTCCAGCGCCGTTATCCTGAGGCAGCTTCAGTTCAAGACCAAGGATTCGGCCGCCATCAACCCCGCCGAACTTTGGTCAAAGCTCTTGAGGTAATTAAGGCTGGCACCAAAACCCCAGTTTCGCACTGAGACTGATCACCCTCTCGTTCCGCTAATCATTCTTCGATTTCTTCAGAGGGAAAAAAAGGAGAGTGACGAGGAACTTTACTTTCTGAAGTCCGAGGTGGAAGACCTCAAAGAAGCCCTGGCACTAGAAGATAGGCGCTCTTCCGGGAAGAGGGCCTCAAGTTCCCGCTAGGACCAGTAATAATTCCCATACTTCGCGTAGCTGGGCGCTATTTTGAATAAATCCCACTCTTGTATGATACCTGGCTTCCACTGAGTAATATAGTGGTTTTTCGACCAAGTTTCCTCATTTTCTCTTCATATGAGCCCCCGGGTGTCTTCCTCCGGGATGCCCGGCTGGAGACCCCGAGAGAAGTTCTCGCGAATCCAACCAAGTCCAATCATGAATGCTCACTGATGCGTGTGAAGTACACGTTCGTCAGGAGACCTCAAGTGTAAGGTTTGATGAGTACAGCAGCAAGTCTTCCCTCAGTTATGAAACCGAGGTTATCAATCCAGTAGGAGATCAACGATCGCTTTGAGGGTGTCAACGGCGCCAGAAAACTTGTGGTGTCAAAGCGGAGATGAATTGACTTCCCCGGTGGCATCAGAAAACTTGAAACTGTTGGCTTGGAACCTGCACACAAGACAATCAAACTACTTTGCCCCGACGAGACAGTGAGGGTGTCAACCTCACCGGCTTGCTGAAAACAAAGGGTTAAACGTATAGTGTGGAAAATGATGTTTGCTTGCAGAAAATAAAAGAAACAATGATTGCAGTAGATTGTATTTCAGATGTAAAAGAATGGACCGGGGTCCACAGTTCACTAGTGGTGTCTCTCCAATAAGATAACTAACATGCTGGGTAAACAAATTACAGCTGGGCAATTGACAATTGATAAGTGCATAATATGCATGTGCAAGTTGTGGTGTCTACTATGAGATTCATTTGGGCATTACGACAAAGTACATAGACCGCTATCCAGCATGCATCTATGCCTAAATAGTCCACTTTCCGGTTAACATCCGTACCCCTTCCAGTATTAAGTTGCAAGCAACAGACAATTGCATTAAGTAATGTGCGTAATGTAAACAATACATTCATCCTTGAATAAAGCATTGCTGTTTTACCCCTAGTGGCAACAACACATCTACAACCTTAGAACTTGCTGTCACTATCCCAGGTTAAATAGAGGTTGAACCCAACTATCATGCATAAATACCCCCTCTTGGAGTCACAAGTATTCACTTGGCCAAGGCTTCAACAAGTAACGGAGAGCATGCAAGATCACAAATGACATAGACATGATAATATAATATTCAGCTCCACATAGGTATCAATATCAGATCCCAGCAAACACAACATGTAGCATTACAATAAGATGATCTTGATCATGATAGGCAGCTCACAAGATCTAAACATGATGGCACAAGTGGAGAAGACAACCATCTAGCTACTGCTATGGACCCATAGTCCAAGGATGAACTACTCACGCATCACTCCGGAGGCGGGCATGGCGATGTAGAGCCCTCCGGTGATGATTCCCCTCTCCGGCAGGGTGCCGGGAAGAGCTTCAGAACCCCCCGAGTTAGGGTTGACGACGGCGGCGGCAATATGTTCTGGATGAAAGGCTCGGTGTTTTAGGGTTTTCGCGTCGGGGAATAAATAGGCGAAGGGGCGATGTCGGCGGACCCCCGAGGGGCCCAAACCAGGCGGCGCGGCGGGGCCCACCGCGCCTGGTGGTTTGGCCACCTCGTGGCCTTCGTCTCTCCTTCGGACTCCGTGTACGTGCTGGAAAAATAGGGACTTGGCCTTTTGTTTCGTGCAATTCCGAGAATATTTCCAGAAGTAACTTTCTGAAACCAAAAACAGCAGAAAACAGGGAACTGGCACTGTGGCATCTTGTTAATAGGTTAGTCCCAGAAAATGCATAAAAGTGATATAAGTGTATATAAAACATGTAGCAAATGGTATAATATAAGCATGGAACAGCAGAAATTATGGATACGTTGGAGACGTATCAAGCATCCCCAAGCTTAGTTCTACTCGTCCTCGAGTAGGTAAAACGATAACAACAAATAATTTCTGAGGAGACATGCTTTCACACAATCTTGATCAATATATTGCAAGGCTCATGTCATGAATGAAGTGACTCAAAGCAATGGTCTATAGTTTGCTAACAAATAGATAAAGAGTAAACAATGAATCATATAAGCAAAAACTTTTCATGAATAGTACTTTCAAGACAAGCATCAAAAAGTTTTGCATAAGAGGTAACTCATAAAGCAATAGATTCAAAGTAAAAGGCATTGAAGCAACACAAAGGATGATTAAGTTTCAGCAATTGCTTTCAACTTGTAACATGTATATCTCATGGATAGTTGTCAACATAAAGCAATATAACAAGTGCAATAAGTAAACATGTAAGAATCAATGCACACAAAGTTGACACAAGTGTTTGCTTCTAAGATAGAAAGGAGTAGGTAAACTGACTCAACATAAAGTAAAAGATAGGCCCTTCGCAGAGGGAAGCAGGGATTAAATCATGTGCTAGAGCTTTTTAAGTTTTCGAAAGCATATAGAGAGCACAAAATAAGTATTTGAGAGGTGTTTGTTGTTGTCAACGAATGGTAGTGGGCACTCTAACCCCCTTGTCAACCAGACTTTCAAGAGCGGCTCCCATGAAGGACGTTATTCTACCAGCAAGGTAGATCATCCCTCTTCTCTTTTGTTTACACATGTATTTTTTTTAGATGACACTCCTCCCAACCTTTTGCTTACACAAGCCATGGCTAACCGAATCCTCGGGTGCCTTCCAACATTCACATACCATGGAGGAGTGTCTATTTGAAAATTAAGTTGCTTACTGATAAATCAGGGCAAAACATGTGAAGAGAATTAAATGAAAGTTGTAATTAATTGGGGCTGGGCACCCCGTTGCCAGCTCTTTTTGCAAATTATTGGATAAGCGGATGTATATGCCACTAGTCCATTGGTGAAAGTCTGTCAGAAGTAAATGACAAGATTGAAAGAAAACACCACATACTTCCTCATGAGCTATAAAACATTGACACAAATAAGGAGTAATAAAGTTTTGAATAGTTTAAAGGTAGCACATGAAGTATTTACTTGGAATGGCAGGAAATACCACATAGTAGGTAGGTATGGTGGACACAAATGGCATGGGTTTTGGCTCAAGTTTGGATGCACGAGAAGCATTCCCTCTCAGTACAGAGTTTAGGCTAGCAAGGTTGTTTGAAGCAAACACAAGTATAAACCGGTACAGCAAGAATCACATAAAAACATATTGCAAGTATTATAAGACTCTACACTGTCTTCCTTGTTGCTCAAACATTTTACCAGAAAATATCTAGACCTTAGAGATACAAATATGCACCAAGTTCAACAAGCTCTACGGTAGTTCTCCACTACTAGGCTTTAACTACATGATGCAAGAGCTTAAACATGATCTACTTGAGAGCTCAAAACAATTGCAAAGTATCAAATCAAAACAAGACAATGATCTACAAGAATGCATATGTCTTTTCCAATACCAACTACCACATGTAGCATTTTCTTTTTCCAAACAAACACCAATCAATTTATTTAAACATAAACTCTCCAAATGATACTATAATGCAGCAAGAGAGTATTTATACAAGAACTAACAGCTCGAAGAGATGCATGAAAAACAGGAGCTAAAAGCACTGCAGTAGCTAGTTAAGAATACTCAACAAATATAAGTGAAGAACATGAGTATTCACATGAAAAAGCGGAGCGTGTCTCTCTCCCACACAAGGATTGCTAGGATCCGAATTTATTCAAAAAAAAACAAAAAAAAAAAACACAAGACGCTCCAAGTAAAGCACATAAGATGTGAAAGAATTAAAATATAGTTTCACTAGAGATGACCTGATAAGTTGTTGATGAAGAAGGGGATGCCTTGGGCATCCCCAAGCTTAGACGCTTGAGTCTTCTGAATATGGGGATGAACCACGGGGGCATCCCCAAGCTTAGGCTTTTCACTCTTCTTGATCATATAATATCATCCTTCTCTCTTGATCCTTGAAAACTTCCTTCACACCAAACTCAAATAGTTCTCATTAGAGGGTTAGTGCATAATCAAAAATTCTCATATTCTGTGATGACACAATCATTATTAAAGCTTCTGGACATTAGCTACAGCCACTGATGCTTTGTGGAGCAAAGAATCCACTCAAACATAGTAAAAGAGCGAATGCAAAACAAAAGGCAGAATCTGTCAAAAACAGAACAGTCTGGAATGACGAATTTTTTCGAGGCACTTAAGTTGCTCAGATGGAACAAGTCCAATTAATGAAAGTTGCGTACATATCTGAGGAAGATGCGTGATTTTTTCAGAATTTTTCGAATTTTCTGCAGGGAGATGAGCTCAAATCGTGACAGCTAAAAATCTGTCTCTGCGCAGAAATCCAAATCTAGCATCAACTTTCAATTAAAGACTTTACTTGGCACAACAATGCAATAAAATAAAGATACAAAGGAGTTGCTACAGAAGTAAACAGCACCTTGACTCAAAATAAAATAAAATGACAGAAAATAAAAAGATGGGTTGTCTCCCACAAGCGTTTTTCTTTAACGCCTTTCAGCTATGCATGATAATTTGATGATGCTCTCATATGTATAAGAGTTGAATCATAAAAGAGAGCATCAAGAAGCATATATAAAACATGTTTAAATCTAACACTCTTCCTATGCATAGGAGCCTTGTAAGAAAACAAGTCAATGAAGAACAAAGTGACTAGCATAGGAAGGCAAAACAAATGTAACTTCAAAAATTTCACCATATAGAGAGGTGTTTTAATACCATGAAAATTTCTACAACCATATTCTCCTCTCTCATAATAATTTTCTGTAGCATCATGAATAAACTCAACAATATAACTATCACATAAAGCATGTTTTTCATGATCTACAAACACATAATTTTTATCAAGCTCAAAAATAGTGGGATTAAAACTTTCAAACCCACTTTTAACAATTTTATAACAAGATGATTGATCAATCTCAAAAGGCATGGGAATCATAGATAAAGTCAAGACCTCTCCAATCCCATTTTCATTAGTAGTATAATTAATATTATCAAGTAACATAGGACCATCATCTAGATTTTTATCATAAACATTTTCTAAACAAACTTTCTCATTACCATGCATTTTGAAATCAGCCA
Organism: Poa pratensis; assembly: GCA_947311845.1. Taxonomy (NCBI): domain Eukaryota; kingdom Viridiplantae; phylum Streptophyta; class Magnoliopsida; order Poales; family Poaceae; genus Poa; species Poa pratensis. The sequence goes on from CAMZMU010000068.1 coordinate 15,943,352, forward strand.
CAAATAAAGGATTATCATAAGATTTTTCGAAATAGCATGGATTATCATAAATAACAGTAGCATAATTATTCTCACAAGTTTTACTCATAGGAAATATTTCAAGAGAATCCACAGGAACATAACATTCATCCTCCTTTGGTAAGCATGGGGGACAATCAAATAGTGTAAGAGATAAAGAGTTACTCTCATTAGAAGGTTGGTATGGGTAAATCCATTCTTCCTCCTTTTGTTCATCACTCTCCTCCTCTTTTTCATGTAATGAGCTTTCAGCTTCAGCAATTTCTTCTTCCACAGGTTCCTGAAAGGTAGCAAGTTGTTCCGGAGAATAAATTTTCTCAAGAAATTCAGTGATATAAGGATTATCATTGTAATATTCAAGGCAATAACCAAGTATAGCATAATTCTCAGTTTTACAAGGAGCATCATCATTTTGAATATAACCAGCAATTTCATATGCACCCTTAAAACAACGAATTCTTCAATTTGTTCAAGATTACCAAAGTCATAGTTTCCTTTAGCATAAGCAGCCAACGTTTCATTATCATTATAATCACATTGGAAAGGGAGGTGTTTATGCCTTGTACAACAAAAAGATTCATTAAAGCAGTAGGATTCATCATAGGTAGAGCACAAGTTTCTAGCAAAACAATTCAATTTATATATTTGTACCCATAAGTATTTCCCTTTCTGAGACAAGCGGTATTCCTTATAATAATTCTGTTGTTCCCCCGTGAACCCACTTAGACAATAATATTTTGTTTCAAAGAGAGAAGCCATTGATAGCAAATAAATAACTAGACATAATAACAAACCGAAATAAAACTAGATGCAAGTAACTAATTTTTTTGTGTTTTTGATAAAGAGAGCAAACAAGACTAAATAACAAAGTAAAGAGATTGGGTGCGAGAGACTCCCCTTGCGGAAGCAATGCAATCTTCCCGGCAACAGCGCCAGAAACTTGGCGTTGTTGTTGGGGTGATGGAGTTGCTCTGACTTCAAAGCGTCGCAACCTCCCCGGCAATGGCGCCAGAAAACTTGCTTGATGCGTGTGAAGTACACGTTCGTCAGGAGACCTCAAGTGTAAGGTTTGATGAGTACAGCAGCAAGTCTTCCCTCAGTTATGAAACCGAGGTTATCAATCCAGTAGGAGATCAACGATCGCTTTGAGGGTGTCAACGGCGCCAGAAAACTTGTGGTGTCAAAGGGGAGATGAATTGACTTCCCCGGTGGCGTCAGAAAACTTGGAACTGTTGGCTTGGAACCTGCACACAAGACAATCAAACTACTTTGCCCCGAGGAGACAGTGAGGGTGTCAACCTCACCGGCTTGCTGAAAACAAAGGGTTAAACGATAGTGTGGAAAATGATGTTTGCTTACAGTTTACTAGTGGTGTCTCTCCATAAAGATAACTAACATTGTGGGTAAACAAATTACAGCTGGGCAGTTGACAATATTGATAAGTGCATAATATGCATGTGCAAGTTGTAGTGTCTACTATGAGATTCATTTGGGCATTACGACAAAGTACACAGACCGCTATCCAGCATGCATTTGTGCCTAAATAGTCCACTTTCCGATTAGCATCCGCACCCCTTTCAGTATTAAGTTGCAAGCAACACATAATTGCATTAAGTAAAGTGCATAATGTAAACAACACATTCATCCTTAGACAAAGCATTGCTGTTTTACCCCTAGTGGCAACAACACATCTACAACCTTAGAATTTTCTGTCACTGTCCCAGATTAAATAGAGGCTGAACCCAACTATCTAAAATTAATACTCCCTCTTGGAGTCACAAGCATTCACTTGGCCAGAGTTTCAATAAGTAACGGAGAGCATGCAAGATCACAAATGACATAGATATGATAACACAATATTCAGCTTAACATAGTTTCAATATTGATCGGATCCCAGCAAACACAACATGTAGCATTACAATAAGATGATCTTGATCATGATAGGCAGCTCACAAGATCTAAACATGATGGCACAAGTGGAGAAGACAACCATCTAGCTACTGCTATGGACCCATAGTCCAAGGATGAACTACTCACACATCACTCCGGAGGCGGGCATGGCGATGTAGAGCCCTCCGGTGATGATTCCCCTCTCCGGCAGGGTGCCGGGAAGAGCTTCAGAACCCTCCCGAGTTAGGGTTGACGACGGCGGCGGCGGCGAAGGTTTTCTGGAAAATATGCTCGGGTGTTTAGGGTTTTCGCGTCGGGAGGATTAAATAGGCGAAGGGGCGGCGTCGGTGGAGGCCCGAGGGGCCCACACCACGTGGCGGCGTGGCCAGGGGGCCCACCGCGCCAGCTGGTGGTGTGGCCACCTCGGAGCCCTTCTTCGTCTCTCCTTCGGACTCCGTGACGGTGCTGGAAAAATAGGGACTTGGCCTTTTGTTTCGTGCAATTCCGAGAATATTCGCAGAAGCACTTTTATGGAACCAAAAACAGCAGAAAACAGGAACTGGCACTTCGGCATCTTGTTAATAGGTTAGTCACAGAAAATGCATAAAAATGATATAAAGTGTATATAAAACATGTAGCAATTGGTATAATAAAAGCATGGAACATCAGAAATTATAGATACGTTGGAGACGTGTCACTCACTCCCTCGGAGCGGGCTCCGTTTATCTCAAGTGAGCCGAAAATTGTGTAAAAGAGAAAACATTCAATCAAATCACACAACTCAGAGAACTCATTCAAATCATATAACTCGGAGAACTCATTCAAATCATATAACTCAAAGAACTCTTCCAAGCAAAAGATTCTATGTCAAGCCAGAACTTGGCCAAATCGCAAATCCCTTTCGGGTGGAATCCCGGAGGGCTCGATTCAAACGTCAACTTTGAGAGCGGAAATCTTAGTTCATTCAAAAATGACCCGGAGGGAGGGAGCAACTCCCAGTTACATTTCCTATATTGGGTGTAGGGTAGACCATCTCACTCAAAGGCTTGACGGCTCCTGCTCTAGCACGTGAGACAGTCGGGCCCTTCCCAGCTATAGTTGTCCAACCAATGGGTGAAGCGGCCGCTATGGCCGGGTCTTGGTTGTACGGCATGGCGAATTACGCAGGGGCCGCCCTACCACACCTTGCGGCCGATATGGGTGGCTCCATCCTTGTTTTTTCTGGTACGGCGAATTATACATATGCCGCTCTGAGACACCTCGCAACCGACAAGGATGGACCTTTTTGACCGCGCTTGGAGAAATACTGTTGTCAGGGAATGGTGCGTCCGACCTCGGCGGGAGATGTCTCCTGGTCAAGTAGCAAACTGAACGTTCCAAGCGCCCAATCTCACAAAAAAGGGACTGTCACTTAGTCCTTCCCCAATAGAATATCCAGATTATCCAGAATATTCATGATTTGATTCCAGGGAATCACATCGCCTCCCGGGTCCAGAAATCCAAATTAATATCCATATTATCCGGAATACCCATACTTCAGTTCCGGGGAATTACATCGCCTCCCGGGTCCAGAGATCCAGAATAATCTCCATATTATTATATAGTTGGGGATTATGGAGGTCCCACGCATCCTTCTTCTTGAATGACTTCCTCAATAATATTCCAAATCTCTGCCACCGAGCGAGATAATCGAGCCCGGAGCCTCCGGCGGAGCCGGGCGTGCCGCACATTACCTTCGAAGACGGACATCAATGTGTCCCCTCTGAGATGTTGTAACTGATGAGCCACCCGGCGGAATAGTGACAAGAATGTCGGTAAAGACTCATGTCGTTTTCGAATAGACCTGATCAAACTATTAAGTGTAGCCGGGGGCTGATGATACTGGGCATGCCGCGGGGATGCCGGACGGTGCAGAAATTCCCCGGCTGCGCTCCCAGCTGCACAGCCCCCGTCACCTGCTGAACAGTCCACCCAGCTTGAGAAGCCACCGCAATAAGAGCCGGGTGGATTCCACCGAAGGCCGCAGACCATGCGCTCATTTCCTCCCACTGACCGTGGTAAGGCGGCGCGCACAGCCCGTTATAGGCTTCCACCGCCCCTCCTCCGACACCCGTATCCGGAGGAATGAGGTGGCCTTCAGAAACGGCTATTCCCTGAAAAGTCGGTTCACCAACGGTCGTACCTCTGGTTTTGTCAGCGTGGTTCCGCCCTCCGACGGCCCTCCGGCCACCAGAACTGCTGGCGCCACGCTCCTCGGAATGCCGGCTTGTTGTCCCACGCCGAAAGTGTGGAGTTCCTTCGTAGCTGGCGTTCCACTGCGCCAGCGCCGTATCACTACTAGAAATATGCTCACTAATGACCTTTTGTTAACGACCATGCTTCTTTTGGTCATAGATCTATGACCATTCTGAACAACATGGTCGTAGGATGGTTGGACGTCTTCAAACCATGTAACATTACGACCAATTTCGTCAAGAAGGTCATAATTTCCTAACGTGAAAAGGTCATAAATGATAACACTGATTTAAAATGCTCAATTTCACCCACGTGTCATTCCATGTGGCAACTAGTGCTGACATGTCCGCCTATGTGTCAATTTTCGCTTACATTTTGCCTACATGTCATTCCATGTGTCAACTAGTTCTGACATGTCTAGATATATGTATCAATTTTCGCATGTACAACAAACGTTGACCCATAGACTGCAGAGGACCTACCTGTCAATACAGGCCGAGTTGCGTTCAACGATCTGGCAAATGGGTCCTCCCACGCCAACACCTGGCAAATGCACCCACGCCAACACCCCGCGACTAATAAGCAAAAATTGTTTGCGCGTGCTGGGACTCGAACCAACGACCTCACCCACTCCACCTTCACAAATAACCACCAGGCCACGGCACGACTTGTCATACATTTGCGCCTCCGGCATGTCGCCAGATTTAACTTGGGCCCGATTAAACTTGGGCCTTGCTGGGAATAGCCGGCCGGCCGGCCACGAACTCAAATGGTTCGGCTGCCCCCTTGACTGACCTGGCCCATCTCGGCCGGACCTTTTTTTTATGTTTTCTTTTATAACTTTTTATTTTGAACTTCAATTTAACCCAAATAAATTTTAAAAACACTGTAAATATGTCCTATATCACTGTAGACTATTTTATAATGTTTTTGTTCCAACTGAATACAAAATACTTGTAACATTTTGGAATAACATTTTTATTCCATCCATTAATGTTCATACGAGATAGCTCATTTTTGTGAACACTTTTTCAAAATATTTTCCGTATTTCAAGTTTGTTATTTTTCCTACTCCATGCTTTTGGAGTATATACTAGGTCACATATAACAACACAATGCGGAGAATTTTCATCGTTTTGATTTTTCATTTATTTCGTATGGCGGTTTTAAAATGCGGTCAAAACGGCGGACATGACCGTTCGTAGGTAGGGGCCGAATATTATGAAACTCTTAGTATATCTCTGATGAAATAGCTACTTGTGTATCTAAAAAGTATTTTTTAATAAAAAATATGAGCAAACTATGAAGCGGTTATAGTTCAAATTTGACCTGTTTCCAATTGAATAGACATAGATTTGTCTTTTTCACGAGAGGTGTATGGAAACCTTTATACAACAACCATTTGATTATTTGTAGATACAATATGGTATAATATTGTATAAAAATGATGTGGTCAATTTTTGCAACATATTTTTGGTAGGTGCTTCACAAAAAACCCATTTTTTGCACTCGAAAAATGAAAAATGACTTTTTTCTTTAACGAATATGAAAAATTTCTTCGGCAACATTGGTCGTGGTTCCAAGATGCATGTTTGTGAACAATATGGAAAGATTTTAACAAACTATGTAATGATTGTGGCCATAACATTCGTCATTTGGCCTGAAAGCCATGTTCGTACGAGATAGCTCGTTTTTGTGAACACTTTTTCAAAATATTTTCCGTAATCCAAGTTTGTTATTTTTCCTAGATAGTAGGTCACATATAACAACACAAAGTGGAGAATTTTCATTGTTTTGATTTTTTTATTTATTTCATATGACGGTTTCAAAATACGGTCAAAACGGCGGGCGTGACCATTCGTAGGTAGGGGCTGAATATTATGAAAATCTTAGTATATCTCTGATGAAATAGCTACTTGTGTATCTAAAAAGTATTTTTAACAAAAAATATGAGCAAATTACGAAGCAGATGTAGTTCAAATTTGACCCGTTTCCAACTAAATCGACATAGATTTGTCTTTTTCACGAGAGGTGTATGGAAACCTTTATATAACAACCATTTGATTATTTGTAGATACAATATGGTATAATATTGTAGAAAAATGATTTGGTCAATTTTTACAACATATAGTTGGTAGGTGCTTCACAAAAAAACTCATTTTTCGCACTCCAAAAATGAAAAATGACTTTTTTCTTTAAGGAAACTGGAAACTTTCTTCGGCAACATTGTTCGTGGTTCCAAGATACATGTTTGTGCCCAATATGGGAAGATTTTAACAAACTATGTCATGATTGTGGACCTAACATTCGTTATTTGGTCCCAAAGCTATTAATGTTCGTACGAGATAGCTCAATTTTGTGAACACTTTTTCAAAATATTTTTCGTATTCCAAGTTTGTTATTTTCCTAGATACTAGTTCACATATAACAACACAATGCGGAGAATTTTCATCGTCTCGATTATTTATTTATTTCGTATGACGGTTTTAAAATACGGTCAAAACGGCGGACATGACCGTTCGTATGTAGTGGTTAAATCTTGCAAAACTATTGTTATATCTCCGATGAAATAGCTACTTGTGTATCTAAAAAGTATTTTTAACAAAAAATATTAGCAAACTACGAAGCAGTTATAGTTCAAATTTGACCCGTTTCCAACTGAATCGACATAGATTTGTCTTTTTCACGAGAGTTGTATGGAAACCTTTATACAACAACCATTTGATTATTTGTAGATACAATATGGTCTAATATTGTAGAAAAGTGATTTGGTCAATTTGTGCAACATATTTTTGGTACGTGCTTCACAAAAAACCCATTTTTTTACTCGAAAAATGACTTTTTCTTTAAGGAAAATGAAAAAATTCTTCGGCAACATTGTTTGTGGTTCCAAGATGCATATTTGTGCCCAATATGGGAAGATTTTAATAAACTATGTCATGATTGTGGCCATAACATTCATCATTTGGCCTCAAAGCCATTAATGTTCGTACGAGATAGCTCATTTTTGCGAACACTTTTTTCAAAATATTTTCCGTATTCCAAGTTTGTTATTTTTCCAAGATACTAGGTCACATATAACAACACAATGTGGAGAATTTTCATCGTTTTGATTATTTATTTATTCCGTATGACGGTTTCAAAATATGGTCAAAACGGCGGACATGACTGTTCGTAGGTAGGGGTTAAATCTTGCAAAACTATTGTTATATCTCTGATGAAATATGTAATTATTTACCCAAAAATATATTTTTTCAAAGATCTAGAGCAAACAACGAGGCACCTATAGTTCAAATTTGACATGCTTTTCTAGTGAATTGGCAGAGATTTGCCTTTTTGACGAGATATGTATGGAAAGATTTTAACAAACAAATATTTGGTTATTTGTACATAAAACATGGATACTTTGCATGAAAATTGGATTGGTTCCATTTTGCAACATATTTGTTGTACTTGCTTAAAAAACAGTTTTGATACTTAAAGAATTGAATTGGTAGGAGCATCGGGACCAATAAGATGCAAGGAACGGCCTCCGCGCGGGTCACCTTGTTGGAACTTGGAAGCGAGCTGAGCCGTCCATCACCCATGGATCGAACGCTGCTGCCTGTCCCCGTGAAACCAAAACCGCAGACCTAACCCTAATCCCTAGCCCAGTCGAAATCCGTCGCCTCCACCCCCCACTGTCTCCCTCTCGCGCCGCCTCTCCCTCTCCCCACCTCTCTCACTTCTCTCCTCATCCCTCCCTGATTCAGATCTCCACTTGACAGGCGGAAACCCTATCTCCACTCGACGGGCGGAAACCCTATCTCCACTCGACGGGCGGAAGATGAGGAGAGTCATGGCGTCCTCCAGGCCGCTCGTCGGCACTGCGTGCGGCTTTGGCTAGCACGCAGCTCCATCGAGCTGCTCTGGGCGGCGTCCGGCGTCCTCTTCTAGGCGATGGCGCACGAGCCGGCGTTCCCGACCACCAGTGCCAGGTCCGGCACTGCACGGCGGTGCGGCGAGATCCCCCTGTCGTGGCCGGCGTCGAAGGTCAGGTAAACAACCCTAGTTCCCTAAACCGACTTCTAGAACCGCCTTTGCCATGCCCAGATATGAATGCCGTGATGCTCACCCTCTATCTGTATTTTCCGATGCCTTCAGAGATCCGGGAGTTCATGTCGGGATGGACTTCCTGCTCACGTGAGACGGTGGCGCAGACCACAGAGGTGATGGAGGCCCACATCGTCAACTTCTTCAAGGTCCCATCCCCCTTCTTATTCCCGATCTCTTTGCTCTTGTTGCTGCCTGTGATGTGAGTGTGTGCGTCACTGCACCTTACTGACACCTTCCATGTTTTTGATTTCGTGTTTGGTCCGAGAAGGATAGGCTGTGGGAGACGCTGGAAGCCGAGTGGATAGAGTGCCTCCGCCAGGACCCGTGGAGCGTCTGCTCATATCTAGGGTTGTGAATTTGCTTCCTTTATAGCAGATCGATGTGATATTTTGTGTTCAATTGGGTGCTTGTTTATGACCTGTAGCATTTTTAGTTAGCTTATTGCTTTAAAGTTGTAGTGTACATGCTTGCTTTTCATTTGAACAATGTCCGTTATCTGATACATTGTTTTCATATGTGTTAATCCCCTAAATGGCTGTGATGAATTAACTGAAACCTGGTCTAGTGTGTGAGCAATGCAAATGCTTTTGTTTGTTGGTCTTCTAGTGAAATTAGCAGAGAACATGAAATGCTTGGCTCACTGCAGTACATGCTAGTAAAATTAGTACATGCTACTAAAATTAGTTAATTGCTCTAGGCCTGATTATGTTTATTGTTGCAACTTGCAAGTCAAGTTGGTAATGTTTATTGAGTTAATTTATCACGTTGTTAGCTCTCTTGTGAAGCATAAAAGCATTTTCCTGTGTTTGTTCACGTAAGTCTGTCTGCTGCATTGATTTATGTACTTATGAGCCGTAAATGTTGATCACCGTTGTACAGGCTTTCTTATCATGGATATGTAGCTTGCCTGCAGAGTAGATTTTTCCTGATTATGTTTCGTGGTTTGAACTCTCTCAGAATATGAAACCTGGTTTCAACTGTGTCAATTTGTGCTCAGTTCTGAGCACCTGATTTTGCTTAATTATGGTGTTGCTTCTTGACCGTCATCGATCCGTGACTTTTTTTGGATCTTTTCTCACGGCCTGTTTGTTGGTGTTCAATGTGCTGGTAGAAATAGAATTGACATAAAGCTTTCTTCATGGTTTCCACTTGTGTTCTTAACTGTTTTGTTTAATTGTTTGCAGATATTGCCTTCATCGACTTGATGGACTTAAGCAAATGCTACAAGAAGTACAGGCTGAAGAAATTTGGATGAAGCGTGAAGCCTCAGTTAGCAAATAGTAGTAGTTGTTTTATTGTGTTAGTTAGGGTTATTCTGGTTGTGAAATGAAGAATGTAATTAATGTGATTTCTCCTTTTTCCATCTGTAATCTTGTAATAGAAAAGTATCTTGTCTATTATTTGAAGAATTCCCACTTGTTTTATCTTGCTGTTTTAATTGGTAGATTTGATTGTTATTTACTGTCAAATCATGGAAAAACAGAGTAATTTGACATTGAATTCTGTCAACTGGGACCCACTGAAACGAAGATCTGACAAGTGGGACCTGGTGTAATAATAAGATAAATTATGAATTATTGGGCTGTAAAGAAAATGAAAAATAGAACAAAAAAGGCCCAACTATTGGGCTTGGCCAATGTAACAGGCCATAAATTGACAGGATTTTTTTTGTTGAATGAGCTGAATTATTGGGCTTGACCCATAAAAAGACTGAACTGGACTGGGCTGAATTGCATCCACGTCAGCTCTGCCATGTCGGATCTGACGTGGCTTGGCCAAATTGTTAACGACCAAAAGAATTGGTCACATAATCTATGACCTTTATTTTGGTCATAACCGTCTATGACCAATCCATAAAAAAGGTTGTGGTGTTTAACTAGTGACGCTCAGCTTTTGACCAAGTGATTTTGGTCACAAGAAGGTCATAAATCAAACTCTATGACCTTTCAGTGACCAATATGAAGGGTCATGTATCAACAAATTTCTAGTAGTGCATCCTCGAGCATCCCATCCGCCATGATGATGAACTCGCACCGTCAAGGAGATCTGAGTGCCCCCCTACCTGACGCGCCAAATGTCGCGTCTGCGTACGCGGACACCAGGGAGGGAGCGATCACTCTCCTTTAGTTGTCCGGTAGCAAAGGGGGCGCGGAGACCTCTCCGGCGAGAGATGCCGAACGAATGCAGACCAGCCTCGCCGGCACAACACACCCAACAAGAACACACCGATTTTACCCAGGTTCAGGCCATCCAAGGTGGATGTAATACCCTACGTCATGCTTCTCTGATCTCTGATAGGTGTAGAAGATTACAAAGGGTAGTGCTCTTCCCGCTACTCCGACTACCCAGCCACCGGTTTCCTCTTCTCCGCCTCCTCCGGTCTAAGGCTTCCTCTACTGCCTAGCCTTACAGCTAACCACCTTCCAACCCCTTTACCTAAAGAGCCGAGTCCCCTTTTATAGCACAAGGGGCTCATACACGGCTAACGGACGGCCATGCCACCTATCCGTGCCCATCGACAAATGGCACAACACTTCTGTTATAACGACAAAACCTTGACACCTTGCCGCCCACGCGTCGGCCTCCTCCTGATGACGGGGCGCGGCTTGCCGCTTCCCCCTCCGGGGCGACGACTCGTCCACCATCGGGTCTCCGCCGGGCCTTCCTCTCGGGAAAGACAGATACCATTGGTCCCGGGGTGTCTGCGCGGCGCCAAGTCTGGTATCCCCGGTTGGCGGGGTACCGACAAATATATTCTTGGATTGTGATATTTTAGACACGTTCTAACAATACGGTTGTATTTTGACGCACGGTTTATCTCCCCAAAGTCTATGGACCTATTTGTGACAAACCAAAAATTCATGAATATCTCCCGGATGGTAGAGTAGTTTTGGAGACTCTTTTAGGTAGTAGTTACAAAGCCTTTGTCTTGGACTTGTTAAGCTAACTAGATTAGTACATCTTGCCCCCAAGCCCTTTGTTGACCACACGCCATGCACAATGGTAATAATTGACTGGTAGAAAAATCTATATCCATATGTATGGTCAAGGAAAAAAGAGACAAATAATAGACAGAAAATAATTTGGTGCAACTAAATGACACTAGTTGGCATGTACGTGCAACGCACGTTTACATGTAAGGATGTGGATTACTTTTTTGGTGCAAGTCAATATCACCACATATAGATATTGACTTGGTTCGTTCAGACGATTTGGCCTTAGGGCCGGCGTTAATGTCAGAGCGACTTCTCCGGATGTTTCGTCTTCGTCGTGTTGCGTCGAGGTGTGTAGGTGTCGGCCTTGTTGTTTGGACAACTTGGTCTCGACTCATGTGGGACGTGCCTGGGCTGACGTGGTGTGTTTTGTGTTGGACTGATTTTTGGCAACTGGTCTTCCTTTTTCTATTAAACGTGCACGTGCAAATGCATGTATCGACTAATTCACAAACATTTACTGGACACCATAGATAAAACATTTCTTATTCTACTTTAAAGTTTATATTAATGTGTAAAAAAATTAAATACAAGAGTGCAGCTTCGACCATGAATTAGATTACTAAAATATGAGTTATCGGAAAAAGAGAAGGACGCCATGTAAAACTTCTTTCGAAACAGAGAAGCACACCATGTAAAACTTCTTTCAGAAATTATCCCAATGATATATAACTCATATGTATTTGTCAAAGTTATGCTCAAACCCCAAGCGACCGATCTAAATTTTTTTTCCCAAATTTAGTCAAAATCGTTGCTTTACACCAACTGCATATATAAGAAAAAATATCTAACTTTTGTTGTCTACGTGCAAGACACATCAGGATGAACCCAATTTTCAACCAAATGAAATTTATAATTTATCGTTCAAGTAAATGAAATTAATAATTTATTGAAACTTGGAAAATGAAGGTTTGTATTTGAATCCACGTCACCAAAAACTTATATAAAATAGTTCTAGTACCTTAAAAAACATGCTGTGATACCAATCTAGTCATAGTGCTAAAACTATCAAATAGTAACAGTCAACTGCATCTATATGTTCATAATTTCAGTGAATAGCTGGGTTAGCGAAGTTTTGAGCCTACAAATTCTTCATCATTGACAAAATTCTGCACGTTTAGAGGTATCCACTATCTATAAGTCATAAATCTCCCCGGTGTCATCACACTGCAGCTTCAGAGAGACATCTAGCACTGCTTGTCCACAAGCAACAACGGTTGTGTCCATGGTGAGAGCATTGTCCCTGGAACCGAGACACTGGAAAATCTGAATTTCTCAAAAGAAAAAAAGACACTCCTACCTAGCAACCTCGATGACAACTGTTATCGGTGCCTGATAGAATACTTGGATCTCCCAAATTTTATTATAGTGGATCTGTCTATTCAGGCTGTCTATTCAGGCGATAACGCAACCTGAAATTGTTGGGCATTACACAGTTAGTTAGCATACTCGTCACAAGAGCACAAGTTCCCATGATTTTCTCTGCGGTAATTGTAGAATTTCAGGCTTAGTACATGTAGTGCTTACATGTAAATAACAAACCTATGGCTATTTACAACCAGATTTTTTATCGTAAGCATTATGAAAAAACCATGAAAACTGAAGCATCATGAGTAGAAAAAAACAACATTCAAGGACAGACGGAAAGAGTCCTTGGGAACCAGACTAGAATTTAGTACAGCCTTCCATCCACAAACAGATGGACAGACGGAAAGAGTAAATCAAGTTTTGGAGGATATGTTGAGGGCATGCGCTTTGGATTATAAGTCTAGTTGGGACGACAATTTACCGTATGCAGAGTTTTCGTACAACAACAGTTATCAAGCTAGTATTGAAATGTCACCATTTGAGGCGTTGTACGGGAGAAAATGCACCAACCCATTGTTATGGAATGGTGTAGGAGAACGTAGTCTGTTCGGACCAGACATGATAAAGGAGGCCAAGGAAAAGGTTAGAGTGATTAAGGATAGGCTAAAAATTGCTCAATCCCGACCGAAGAGTTACGCTGACTCAAAAAGGAGGGAGATCACTTATGAAATAGGTGATAGAGCATACCTGAGAGTTTCACCCTTACGGGGAACAAAAAGGTTTGGGATAAAAGGGAAACTAGCACCCAGATTTATTGGACCCTACCGAATCTTATCCAGAAAAGGAGAAGTAGCCTACGAGCTGGAATTACCGGAAGTTCTGTCAGCAGTGCACAATGTTTTCTCACGTAAGTCAGTTGAAGAAGTGTCATCCTGAGATGGCTGAAACACCCCTGCGTGATACAATGCCTTTGGAGGAGGTTCAGCTAGAAAGCGACCTAACTTATGAGGAAAAGCCAATCAAGATTTTGGAAACAACCGACAGAATTACGTGAAAAACAGAGGATGAAAAGTTGCAACTTTAGTTCAAATTTTGAGCTCAGTCGAAGTTACAGAATAGGACTTAAAAATCATACCGTGCACAAATTCGTGCTAGAATAAAATCTCCGTATACAATGAGCAACTTTTTTAATCCAAAATAGGTAAAACTTGGCAGTTTATTAAAAATTCCAGAAACTAAACTGAAAACTAAGTCTCTTATTACTGCAAGAGGACACAAAGAAAATCAAACAAAAACAACCGGGTTGCCTCTCGTAAAGCGCTTTCTTTATAGGCATGTAGCTAGGATTACTTACTTGATATTCATGAAGGTTGAAGCTCATGAGGGAGCTTATACTTTGGTGTGTCCCTCTTCCTTGGGAAGTGTTCCATGCACTTCTTGTGTGGAAACTGAAACTTCACACTGCCTTCCTTCGAATCAATAATGGCACTTGTAGTACGAAGAAAAGGTCTTCCTAGAATAATTGGACTAGAGGTTTTACTCCCATATCCATGATTAGAAAATCAACAGGCACAAATGTCATATGTAAATCTACCATTACATCACTTACTTTGCCTAATGCATGTTTAATAGTGTCATCAGCAAGTTGTAATGAGCATTTTTCAAGATTTTTCAACTCAAGTGCTTCATACAAATCTTTAGATAAAACTGACACACTAGATCCTAGATCAAGGATTGCATGGTGTGTCTCTTTTCCAATAGTTACTAGTACTTTGGGAATCCACATATCCCCAAGCTTTGGTGGTATCATGGCCTCTTGGTTGTACCTAGCAATTTTTTCTTTCAATACATGGTTGGCTATATAAGAGCCAAAACCTGCTTGGTTAGAGTTGATGGAAGGATCACTTGCAAATTTTTGTAAGATAGATATTAATTCATGCAAGCTACAGTTTTCTAAGTCAAGCAATGGATCCTTGACTTCACTAAGAATTTTAACTTCCTCAACATTTCTCTCATTTCTTTTCTTTATTAATGCATCCAAAACTATTTTAAGGTCATTATCTTCTTTAACAGTTTCCACAAGATTCCTATCAAAAAGATTTATCATAGAGGATATCTTGTCATCAAGTTTTTAAACTAATGCATTTTTAGACTTGGCTTGGCTTCACATAGTTTCCATTTTCAAAGAAATAGTAGAAAGATTTTGGTTGGTTTTCCAAATCCTAGATTTTGCGTGAAGAACAAACGAGTATATCTCATTGTAGGACATTCTTCCATATAGGTTTGTAACTCTAATATTGCCCTATCAACAGAAAATTTTAATTGTTTGATTCCACTTTCATCTTTTGTTTCTATGGAACTCCCAAATAAATTTTCCATTAAAGTATTAGCATGTGAGGGGTTGCCCGAAGAAAACCTTCCATTTGTCAATGAGTCTAGGAAACATTTTGACCAACCATCTAAACCATTATAGAAGTTCTTAATCAAAGTGGCTGGGGCATGCTTATTAGCACCATTCTTATTAATATCTTTCATCCTAGACCAATCATCCATTAATGATTCTCCATAATGTTGAGCAAAGTTATTCATTTCAACGCTAGACTCCATTTTAATGTTTTTATGTGTTTTTAATTTTTAAATGAAACCTGAAAGTAAAATGATACTAAAATGATACTAACCGAAATAACAACTACTAAATAAAATGCAAAACTGAAAATAAAAATACTAAACCGAAATACAAAAAGTAACAAAAAGCTGAAAATAAAAAGATAAATGCAAAACTGAAATATAAATATGATATGCAAGATAATAACAAAACAAAATAAAATGCTTTGAAGGTAAAGATGAATGAGATGATGCTCATGTAGGTGCAACCTCCCAAGCTTAGGTGTTTACCCACGTTGGTGATGAAGTTGACTTTGTTGTGAGGTAATCTTCTACTAGTTCCCCGGCAACGGCGCCAGAAAACAGCTTGCTGAGCGCTGAGTTCACGTGGGAATAGTAGGACAATCTCTTTTTCACCAGCTCCCCGGCAACGGCACCAGAAAACAGCTTGATGACTCTTGAACGCGTAGATGACGAAGGGGCTTGATGTTGCTCCTTAGCGCCTGCGTTTAGAAAATAAGAGTTAGGTTGAGACTCCAAGGGCAGAGTGTATAGTATGGGAAGCTTGTTTTTCCCACGAGGGTGACTCGAGGGTAATATCGAACTCTCGGGGAACTGTGTGTAAAGGATTTATCTTCTTGTACTTCTCTTATAACCTGCAAAAAGAGTTGAATTGTTTTGTGCCCTCAACCTCGCCAAGTGGTTGTCAAGCACAAGGTGTGAGTAAAGTATGATGATAAAAATAAATGCAAAACAAGAAATAAATATGCAATGGTATAAAGAAATATGCAAGGATGGTAAATATGAGTTGTAGCACCCTTGCTTATCAAAGCACTGGTGTCCATGAAAAGTGCGGAAGACTTGGATCATTTAAGACTTCGCACTCTCACATAAGATGAAATATCTCACAATAATGTATAACTTGAACAAAAAGGAGTACGAATGATCCAAAATAACTTAGTACGATTACATCTTTGCATAGCCCACAGCTAGCTTTAATTAAATAAAGATGTTCAAACTTATTTCAGAGTTCACACGCAAAAGTAAATAGTAGCATGGAGCTACATCCTCTCCATGACGCCACTGGCAAATCATGTTGGTGGTAGCTCGAAAGATTCCCCCTTACTCCTCCTCCGTATAATCTGCAATTGTGAGTTGCAGCCCGAATCGTTGGGTCAGCACAATAGAATTGTGGTTGCAAGCGACTATGGTGGCATATAAATGGCAAGACTATTACTACATGCATATTTGGCTGGTGGAGCTCAAATCTATTTGCGGAAAGCAAGTTTTTCCTATATTTTGATAAAACAGCTTTGAACCATCATCACCTCTATTACGAGACATCGCGGACTCATCCGTGTCTCCTACCCGTGTTCACCCATCAAGTTTCATTTATGAAATTGGAATGAAGAGATTTTCCATCAACAACCTTGTTTCGTCACTCAGAATTTTCCATAACCGGGGACACGGCTAAGATCTTAGTTTTGAAAGAACTCTCGAGAGCTTGTGCACTTTCACCATTAGACTCGATCAGACACAAACTATCCTGTATACACATTTAGCGCACGGGAAAAGGAGAAGATCAAGACGAGACTTTTCAGAATTTGTTCACCGCCGTCCTATTCCCAACTACCACCCAGATACTCACAGGCCAAGGATCACCCCAACTTACTCCATCAAGACAGAGCCCATATTGACTAATGGTAGCAACTAGACTTGGTGTAACTTTAAATCTCAAAGCCCTAGGTGGCATCCACAAGTGACGTACTCAGACTGCCCCATTGGCTCCTGAGCACCCACTCAACTGTTGACCATGACATACTCAGGCCGCCCTCATTTGGCCCCTGAGCACTCAATATGGGTCCCATCCATCCGCACCACTCCACCCAGACAGCAGTTTAATTTAGTTGAATTTTCACTTTACACACTCTACAATAAAACATTCACATTTTGCATAGCATGTACTCAACTAAATTAAATAGGTTGCTACCATGGATTGTCCTATGGATATACTATATAGGTTTGCATAGCATAGTAGTTGACAGTATCCTGTCATGCAATTTTTGAAAACACTAATAATGCAATATCCAAAATAGGTGCGTTTATGATGTCACTTGCCTTGGCA
This sequence comes from Poa pratensis, assembly GCA_947311845.1. NCBI lineage: Eukaryota > Viridiplantae > Streptophyta > Magnoliopsida > Poales > Poaceae > Poa > Poa pratensis. The sequence goes on from CAMZMU010000068.1 coordinate 15,960,620, forward strand.
GTAGTTCGAGTTGGCGCAAGTCTCACAGTAGGCAGCGCACTCCCCACAATCTAAACAAACAACAATTCAAACATAAACAGACAGTTCACAATGCGCAATACATAAAAGATGCAATGCATGAGTGATGCAATTATCACAAGACATAAATTAACGATAGTTTACTTTTATTTATTCCTCTGGTTGCTATATGCGCATGATGCATTAATTATATTTTTAATATTTATTAATGCATTATAACTATTTATTAAACCATTTTACACGCTTTTGAAACAATAAAATGAAATATATCTTAATACTTCTTAGAAAAATTATATTAAATTTCTCTGGACAGATAGTTTAATATGTGAACATTATCAAAAACATTTAACCTTTTTCGAATTAAGATAACTAGCAAAAATGCCCGTGCGTTGCAACGGGAGAGAAAAATAACTTGTGCACAACTCATATATACTTGCTTTGTTGCTTGCGTTGCAACGGGAATGAAAAATAACTTAAATTGATTAACATAGTTATTTAAAAACAAATTAACGTGACGGGTTAGGTTTTTTTAAGCGACGGAAGTGTGTTCAGTTAAAAAAACGTCATGAATAATATAAACCGAACGTTAGAAACACACCCACGTTATTTGGTCTCCCCAGCATTTGTATGGCACACTGCTGATTTATTTTTTCGTCGCCCTTTTCTCTCTCCATTCTTTGTTCCCCTTTCCTCCCACTCCTGATCCCCTTCTCCCATCCCACCGCCCAGCTCACGTCGCTCGGCACCGTGCCCTTCCGCTGTGCGCTCCTCCGCTACACGTGCCTCCACGACGCTCTTCTGGAGCGTGCCGCTCCGTGGTCGCCGCCTCCGTCGTCGGCGTCACAATGGGCCCGGACGGCTGGTTGGCCGGGCTAGCAGCTGAGCCTCTGGGCAGTCGGGCTGTGTGTTTGTGGGTTCCGACGATTTGTCCAGCCACTCATATCCTGTGAGATTCGCGACTGTGGAGCGTGGACGCCTGGTAAGTCTTGCCTGCACGCACAAGATATAAGTACAATCTAGTCTGTACAAAGCTAGCTAGGTGGCTTTGATCGATCCATTTTCCTGGTGATTTGCGTGCCTAGCAAATCTGTTAGATGTCAGCTGATGTCTACATAGTCGCGAAGGAGCGGACACGATTGAGATGCTTTAGTTCAGAAGATGATGATTGTTGTGATTGTTAATCCTCCGCGGTAAGTCACACACCTGGGCCGTCATAACTGTCAACTCAACAACCTCTCCTTTTGGATGTTTTATTGTCTCACAAAACGTGGGTGCTGCAAACACAGATATAATTGAAGGACTACTTCTTTTCCGATTAGTCCAAACAACACTTTGATATTCATAAATATCCGGAGACGAAATTTCTGACTAATATCCTCATAGCATGTTGCTCTTACAAACCGTAGAAATATATTGTAGGACACTAAAACATACTACAAAGAACGACTATTTGGTTAGCACCTCTGTGTACACAATATTCTTTGTGTACGTCTCGCTTGAACTGTTTTCCTTTTCTTTTTCTCCTTCTTATTCTCTTCTTATTCTCCTTCTTATTCTCCTTTTTCACTGTCCTCATCTCCTTTACCTGTTAGTACCTTTATGTTGGATGTCGCGGTTGCTCTTGAAAGTGCGACATATAGCTGACCATGTGAGAAAACCGGTTCAGGTAGGTAGACACCTACATTTGGTATTGTCTGACCTTGTGATTTATTTATCGTCATCGCGAAGCTGAGTCTCACCGGAAATTGTTTCCTCTTGAATCTGAAAGGGAACATTTCGTCGTCCGATGGGCATAATGGTATCCGAGGCAAGAAAACCCGCGTTCCTGAATGCTGTCCTAGCACAATCTCCGCATCAATTGCATTTTTCTGAAATCTGCGTACTACCAACCTTGTGCCGTTGCATAGGCCATTAGCTGGGTCGATGTTCCTGAGTAGTATGATGGGACAGTTAATCTTCAGCTTTAGCATATGTGGAGGCAGTCCGTTCGGTGTAAGCGTGTTTAGGAATTCCTCTGGATAGTAGCCATATGCGTCTTCTTCTACAGAATCAAAGCTGTAGTACACCATCTCGTCCCCTTGGAATCTATCAATCATTTTTAGGTTGATTTTGTCTACGCAGTCGTTCTTTGTGGCTAAAATTGCTCTTGAAGTGATGTATTTTGGATCTTCTAGGGAAGCGCCGTTCTTTTTGTAGATATGGTCGATTAGTCTATCCAGGGCTTTACCATCCTCCTTATTTGGCACGCATATACTTGTCGGCAGAAGTATTTCACCATTCTCGTTAGTCTTCTCGGTTCCGTTTCCAATGCGCAGTAGGTATTCCGCGAACCCCGGGTCGTTTTGAGCCCTCATGTTGCGCACAAGCTTTTTTTGCCTCATGCATTTCCATAGCTCTGACCTGCTTAGTGATGCGTCTACTATCTGGGCTCTTGTACCTTTGCGGACAACAGGGAGCACTTGTCTAAAGTCTCCTCCAAATACGACCGTCTTCCCACCAAATGGGAGGTCTGGTCTGTCCATTATGTCTCTCATGCTTCTGTCCAGCGCCTCAACTGCCTGCCTCTTTGTCATTGATGCTTCGTCCCAGATTATTAGAGATGCCGCCTGTAGTAGTTTGGCTGTTCCGCTCTGTTTTGTGAATCGACAAATAGCTCCATCGTCTAATTTTAGTGGAATCTTGAACCTGGAGTGTGCGGTCCTCCCTCCAGGCATTATGGAAGCGGCAACACCGGATGTGGCCGTCGCTAGAGCAATCTTTCCCTGTTCGCGTACCGTGGCCAAGAGCGCCCTGTAAAGAAATGTTTTTCCCGTGCCTCCCGGACCGTCGATGAAGAATATGCCTCCCCTTTGGCTGTCAATCGTCGCTAGGATTTCGTCGTATGCCGCCCTTTGCTCTTTGTTTAGATGCTCATATAGAGTTTTGTCCTCGGGGTTTACCTCGATCGATGACTCCTCGGTCATCTCCCTAGGTATGCCGTCTGTCGTGTCATGCTGCTCGTCGATCTCTGGTAGAGGAAATGATCGGATGTCTTTTCCCATTGATTGCAGCATGTCCCTGATATTTTTTAACACACTCTGTTCAACAGTGTGCTTGCATTTGCAGTTTCTGCTGTAGTCTTCAGACATTGCCTCTAGGTGATTGTTCCAGAGGCCACGGACGTCGCTCGGCTCACAAAACACCAGGATTGTCGCGAATAGCCTCCGTAGCGATGATGGCATCCGGAACAGCTCCGCTTCTGTCATGCATTCATCTAGTGTGTCGTCTGCGTCAATGAGCCCTCTTTTTTCTGCAGCTTCTTGAAAGCTTTGCATTAGTTGGCCATCGACTGTTTTTAGGTCTTCGTAGCTTGTGGCGCCTGGCACGTGGTTTAGGAGAACTCGGAGATAATACCGTTCTCCTTCAGCTGGATGTGCTGCGACCATCCTGCCAACCTGTAACTTAGCTTTTTGTTTCCTCTCTTGCCAAAACTTCCCTGTTGTTTGCCAAGTGTAATGTTCCGGGAAGTCCCGGTATAGTATGCCTCGTGCTCTCTCATCTAAGTTATTTTTCTCAAAGTATGCTGTCAACATTGACCTTTCCGCTCCTTCACTATTGATAATGTTGCTGATATTTTGTTTGCCATTATACGAGACCATGTGCATATTTTCGAGATGTAGCTGCAGCTGTAGGACCGATGGGTGTATTTTGCTTAGTTCGAAGCCATATATTCTCCACAGTGCTTCTGGAGGTGTCACCCATCGTGCATCTCTGTACTGCTGAATTTCGTTGATTTCGGCTTCATTTGCTTTCTCAGTCATGGATACAGATGCCCGGTCATGTCCCTTGTAGATGTACTTGAACAGGTACTTAACTGCTTTAATGCTTGAGCATATCTCTACATTTATGTGGCAGTTGAACATCCTCAACAGATATGGGTTGTAAGGGACGACCCACCTGTTATCTAGCGTGCATTTTCGGACTGTTTCTGTCCGGCCGTCGTCGCGTCTCCTATACACTGGGTAGGAGTCCTTGCCTTGAATTGTATTATCGTTAAATGCCCTTGGATAATTGTTCTTGCACGTGTCGCGATTCTTTGTGCATGGACAATTTCTATTCAGTGCACCGCAAGGACCATGCATCATATGCTTGATAACCATTTTGTATAGCTCTGGGTACTTGTGCTTGTTGGGTAGCTCAGCGGAGATGATCTCGTCATATTGCTCTGGAGACGTGTACTTGTATTCCCCGGTCATGATCAGCAGGAAGTGTGCATGTGGTAGTCCCCTCTTCTGGAACTCCACAACATAGGTATATGCCGTCACTTTTCCAAGAATGCTCTTCTTGAATAGCTGCTTCTTCATTTCTTCTAGCTTCGCCCTGAAAACACGAACGACGATATCTGGGCGATCTTGTGGCGTTTGTCCAGGCTCTAGCTCGCGTGTGATCTCTTCCCAGTTTGGGTTGCAGGTCATTGTTAGGAATATGTCTGGCTTTCCGTATTTTCTAACCAATGCCATTGCATCTAGATACCTGCGTAGCATATCTCGTGGACCTCCAATAAATGATGAGGCGAGGATTGTTCGTTTGCCGACCGCATTTCCGTCTTGCTCTCCTGCATTAATGCTATCCAGAAGGCCTTGGTATAGATCTGCTCTTAGTTCTTTCTGATGATGAAACATGTAGTCCAGTCTGGAGGTCTCAATCTTGATGTATGTATCTACGACAAACTGTTGGAATAGCCGTCCACCGTATAATATTGGATTGAATATGTTTGGCCGCGTGTGCAATTTGTAGCAATAGTATTCTTTCATGGTCACCCATCCGTTGGTTGCATCTGTTTCAAGCATTGTAACATAGAAAGTTAGCTGCATTTTTGGTATTGTACCATATATCGATACTGAAACTTGGAGAAAGAAATATGTGAAATATTACCTGGGTCCTCGTCTTCATCATCATCTTCTGCAGCAGCCCTGCTCAATTCTTGTTGTTCTGTAGTGTACTTTGGGATCTTCCGATGCCAACCCAGTTCACCTTTTGGAAAGAACAGAGGATACGACAGCGGATCATAGCATCCATAATATGATTTAATGCTCTGTATTTCATCACGGTTTCCACTTAGTATTACGTTCTTGACAAAAGTAGTTCCTTCATTTCCTTCTACCCACACTGCAGCTACCTCTGAAGTGATTGGTTCATTGTATGTCCTCTGGTCCAATCTTTGGTCAAGGTTCAAGATTAGCCTGTAGTCATCAATGTTTTCAATCTGTCCCAAACTCCTAAATTGTTCCGAGTATGGGTTATCACGTAGAATGCCGGTTATCATCCCGACTACGTGTTTGTCTTGCTCGTACGTTTCCTTGCGGCAACGCCTGTACCGATGCTCTAAGCTTGGATCATCATCATAGAAATATAGCTCCAGATGCTTAGGATCTGATCGACTATTTAGAAATGAGTGTAGATTGTGATAGATCTGGCCATGAGCTCGAAATGTGTAAATACCAGCCGTTCGAATGTCAGTTGTGTCTCTGTCAAGGTGGCAGTATAGAGTAGTAAACGAGAAGTGTCCGTTGAAAAATCTTATGTTGTTTCGGAAATGTCTCGCATCAGAGTCGCTGCTTGTCCAAAGTCTCACGAGTTCAGGTGGTGTCTCTGGATTGACAAGCTTTATCCGCCCTTTCTTGCAGCACAACCCCATAGTTTCGTACTGAATCTTTTTCGCACCGCATAACCTGCAATTTTCTTTAGTCTTGAGCATATGTGTTTTTCTTGGTATGTTTCTGTAGACGCCATCATATGGATCAGGTTTGTGAGAATCCTCGTCTTCTTTGATTTCTATTTCCACTTCATTTTCCCAATCTGGCATGATGTTCAGCATGAAAAGTTTAGTAAAGTAGTAATACAATGACGAAAATATGTTTTAAATTGTATTGAGCATACCTTGACCAGAGAACATATATTCGTCCTCCACTGTGTCATGTTCAAATATGACTTGATCATTACCTGCGCAGCAAATTTGGTTGTATTGTTTTGTGTTCCATAAGAATATATATATATATGAAATTGATAACCTTACCGTGCTCATCATGATCATTGCAGAATGATTGTTCTGCTGCATCCATGTCTTCGTTGGTTTGACATGCTGAAGTGGGGATGTCTGTCCATGAAAAATGGTTAGTTTTCTATACTGTACATTGTTTTGGAATGTATGATTATTATTAAAAAATAGAATATTACCATTAGTCAGGATTTCTGGCTGCTTTAGAGTTTGTATGTCCCCGTTGCCCTTTTTCATCATGGCTATTATTTGATCAATAGCCTTACCATGTTCATCCTCATTGCTGAATGGCTGTGCTGCTGTATCCGTGTCTTTGTTTGGTGTACACAATGGAACATAGATGCCTGTCGAGGAAAGCTAGTTAGTTGTTCATACTTTATTTTTATTGGAATGTTGCAGTATTGCATAAAAAATTAGAATTACCGTTAATCATGACTTCTGGATGCTTTATAGGTTCTGTGTCCTCGGCGTCGCTGTTTATCACGGATATGTCTTCTTGGGTTGATACTGAACCCGTTTTTCTCTTTTTTGTTGAGAATTCTTCGTTTCGGCGATGTAGCAAAGTTTGTCTCTCTCCTGGCGTCACAGGTTTTTTTTGCCTCGCATTTAAGGTAGATGCACGACCTTCATGTTCCGTTGCGTTATATGCCGGGTTCCGCATCGCAATTGATTCTTTGCATGGCATGCTGCGCTTCAATACCTTGTTAGCTACTACTTGTTCTAACCTAGCTTTCTTCTCTTCCGGCTGCATATGTGCATATCTCTCTTTCTCTTCTGCACATCTTTTTGTTTTATTTTGCTGATAGGCTTCCCGTCTTTTTTCCAGTATTTCTTCTTTTTTTTCATCCTTTTGTTTCGACTCTTTTGTTTTCTTTTGCGCAATTGATTCTTTGCATGGCATGCCGCGCTTCAATACCTTGTTAGCTGCCACTTGTTCTAACCTAGCTTTCTTCTGTTCCGGCTGCATATTTGCATATCTCTCTTTCTCTTCTGCACATCTTTTTGTTTTATTTTGCTGATAGGCTTCACGTCGTTTTTTCAGCATTTCCTGCTTTTCTTCATTGCTCATCCGTGCATACCGCTCTCGATCTCTTTTCTTTTTTTCTTCTTTGGCATCCATGATTTGATACTGTCACTCAAATGGCTTTCCTGAAAGCAATGTCGAGGACAGCACCTTCTGACTTTGGAAGCAGAATCAGACTTGGTGCTCCTTCCGCTGTTCCTTTGGAAGCAGTCAATGTCTTTTTATTTTCTGTCTATCGATATTTTCTGTCTATCGATTGATGTCGTCAGTGTCCTTTTATTCTTTCCCATGGTTGTCTGATCGTTTCCTAGTCAAAGTGTCTCAAGGATTCGGATTCCCTAGCTTAGTAGGATTCGTACTCTCTTGTTAAGCTGGAGTCCCTACGTATGTAGGATTCAGAGTTCTATTCGTTTTTTGTAACCTACGTCTGAACTGTTCAGCTGTTACTTCTGAACTGCAGGATGAGCCAGAGGTTGTGTTCGTTTCGGACGGTGACTCTGTCTGCCTGACGGTTGCTGTCGGCGGCGACGACTTCGGCGACCTTGCGGAGACCATCCGCGCAACACCGCTATGTCCGGCAGTTGCTGCCCGCGCTGATGGATTGAGCGAGACCATGGCCGGGGTGTTCCGTGTGTGACTGCTTTGCCTCGCTAGCTTGAGATGGATTAAGCGAGTTGTAATTAGTAGGTTGACCTCACGTGACCTGCAAGGCAGCCTGGCGCGGAGCTAGCTCTAGGTCCTCTGTGCATGCTGAAAGTCTGTGCATGCGGCGGCCGTATCCTTTGCAGCCTTGCGCACGTCGGGCGGTCGTGGCCGTGCGGTCCGGGAAAGCCCTTACTCCTTAGCAGATGAGCTCGTGTTCGTTTCGGACGTTGACTCTGTCTGATCATGCGGACGGAAGCTTAGCAGACGAAGCTTAGCAGACGAGCTCGTGTTCGTTTCGAGTTGTGTTTTTAGGCTGGACCAAGAACCTCTCTTTTTGAACCAAGAAACCCTTTTTGCTTTATTATTAGGTATAGATTAAGTTATACGCGAAATACACCATATCATATTTCTGCTACCAGAAAATAATACTACACCGAAACTAGAACATTTTTACATATTCGAAAAGATATGATTTTTCTGAATCCATAGACATAAAGATTATCAAAATCGGAGCTACGGTTGATTTACTACGAATTTAACAAGTTTCAGCTATTTTCTGTAATTTAAATAATTCAGAAAAATAAAGATGTCGCTGACGTCAGCATGACATCGGCGTAGTTTTTTTTTTTGTACCGGATCGGGTCAACGACGGCGGCGGCGGTGGTCGGCGGCGGCGAGTCGGCGGCAGCAGCGCTCCGGCGGCGGCGGAGGGCGGCAGTGGCGGCGCGCTCGGATTAGGGTTTCACCGGGGCCCCCGGGTCCCGGTATTTATAGGCAGCCGAAAACTTTTATTATTATTATTATTATTCCGGGTCGGTTTCGAAACTGGGCCGGATTCGGCCCAGTTTCGGGCCGGCTCCTTTTTTTTATTATTCTTTCGTTTTTCTTTTATTCCTTTTACTAAATTGAACATATATTTTGATTCCTGACTCCGAATTGAGTCAAACAACTTTTGAAAAATTCGTAAAATCCTTTCCTTTTCAAATAACTTACTTTGGAATACTTTTAGATAAAATAATTTTAAATTATATAGCAATCTTTAATATTGCTAATCGCTGTAACTACTCGTATCGTAACTTTTTATTTTTAGGAAAATTTCTATAAGCAGAAATTGGACATTTTAATAACTAAATGCAAGACTTTTATGATTTTTATGCATGTATGCATGAGTTTGAAATTTTTGCAAATTTGGGATGTCACAAACCTAACCCCCTTAAGAGGAATCTCGTCCCCGAGATTCAGTTGGGCTAGCAAATAGGTGTGGGTGGTCTTCCTTAAGATCATCTTCTCTTTCCCAAGTTGCTTCATCTTCGGTGTGATGATTCCACTGAACTTTACAAGACCTGATTGTCTTGGTATGGGTAATTCTTTCGGTTGTTTCCAAAATCTTGATTGGCTTTTCCTCATAAGTTAGGTCGCTTTCTAGCTGAACCTCCTCCAAAGGCATTGTATCACGCAGGGGTGTTTCAGCCATCTCAGGATGACACTTCTTCAACTGACTTACGTGAAAAACATTGTGCACTGCTGACAGAACTTCCGGTAATTCCAGCTCGTAGGCTACTTCTCCTTTTCTGGATAAGATTCGGTAGGGTCCAATAAATCTGGGTGCTAGTTTCCCTTTTATCCCAAACCTTTTTGTTCCCCGTAAGGGTGAAACTCTCAGGTATGCTCTATCACCTATTTCATAAGTGATCTCCCTCCTTTTTGAGTCAGCGTAACTCTTTGGTCGGGATTGAGCGATTTTTAGCCTATCCTTAATCACTCTAACCTTTTCCTTGGCCTCCTTTATCATGTCTGGTCCGAACAGACTACGTTCTCCTACACCATTCCATAACAATGGGTTGGTGCATTTTCTCCCGTACAACGCCTCAAATGGTGACATTTCAATACTAGCTTGATAACTGTTGTTGTACGAAAACTCTGCATACGGTAAATTGTCGTCCCAACTAGACTTATAATCCAAAGCGCATGCCCTCAACATATCCTCCAAAACTTGATTTACTCTTTCCGTCTGTCCATCTGTTTGTGGATGGAAGGCTGTACTAAATTCTAGTCTGGTTCCCAAGGACTCATGCAGCTGCTTCCAAAAGTGCGAGGTAAATTGGGTACCTCTATCTGACACTATCCTTTGTGGAACACCGTGCAAACACACTATCCTCTTCATGTATATTTCTTCTAGCTTTGCACTAGAGTAAGTGGTCTTTACTGGCACAAAGTGGGCAACCTTTGTTAGTCGATCTACTATAACCCAAATCGAATCATATCCTGATTTTTTTTAGAACGTTATCATATTCTGATTTGGTTCTAGGCAATCCTGTAATGAAATCCATTCCTATCTGCTCCCACTTCCAATCGGGCACCGATAGAGGTTGTAGCAATCCTGCTGGCTTCTGATGTTCAGCTTTCACACGACTACACACGTCGCATTTAGCGATGTATTCTGCGATATCTCTCTTCAGATTATTCCACCAGAATCTTTCCTTGACATCCATATACATCTTGGTATTTCTTGGGTGTATCGAGTAAGGGGTTTCATGGGCCTCTTGCAAAATCAACTTCCTAAGCTTCTTGTTTTGGGGTACGCATATTCGGTTCTCAAACCAAAAAGTTCCTTGTTCATCCTCACGAAAGCCTTTTGCCTTCCTTTGCTTATGTTGTCCTTGATTTCTTCTATTACCTTATCTCCTTTTTGAGCTTCTCTGATTTGGTCCATCAATAACAGTTGCACTTCTAGGGTTGCTAAAAATCCTTTAGGTACTACTTCTAGCTTAAGTTCCTTGAACTCCTTGCATTACTCTTTGGGTAGCTCTCCTGCTGTTAATCCAGTCGCATAAATCTTACGGCTCAATGCGTCAGCCACTACATTAGCCTTTCCAGGGTGATATTGCAAACTCATGTCGTAATCCTTTATAAGTTCAAGCCATCTCCTTTTCTCATATTCAACTCGTTCTGAGTAAATATGTACTTCAGGCTTTTATGATCCGTGAATACTTCACAACGCTTGCCTAGTAGATACGGCCTCCATACTTTTAGCGCGTGAACCACGGATGCTAAATCCAAATCATGCGTGGGATAATTGCCTCATGTTTCTTGAGTTATCGCGATGCGTATGACACTACCTTGCCTTCCTGCATCAGCACACTCCCCAAACCTTGACGCGAAGCGTCACAGTAAACTTGAAATTCTCTCTCAATATCTGGCAAGCATAGAACTAGTGCAGAGACAAATCTTCTCTTCAGCTCTTGGAAACAGGTTTCACATTCTTCCGTCCATTTGAATCTATTCTCTTTCTTAAGCAATGATGTCAATGGCTTTGCAAGCTTAGAGAAATTTTCTATAAACCTCCTGTGGTATCCCGCCAAACCAAGAAAACTACGGATCTCTCCAACATTCTTTGGTGCTTCCCATTTTGTCACTGCGGAAACTTTCTCTGGGTCTACTGAGATCCCATCCTTTGACACCAAGTGTCCTAAAAATCCTACCTCCTTGAGCCAAAATTCACACTTACTAAATTTGGCATACAGCTTGTGCTCTCTGAGTCTCTGCAGCACTTGATGCAAATGTCCTTCATGCTCCTCACGACTTTTGGAATAAACCAATATGTCGTCTATGAAAACTACAACGAACTTGTCCAAGAAATCCATGAATACCTTGTTCATCATATTCATAAAGTATTTTTTTTTGACACATCCAACTTCCACGTATATTCACCAGAGATCCACATACACCGTACATAGAAATAAAACGAAGAATGATTAAACCGAAAGGCATCACTGTATACTCATACAGACCGTACAGAGTGGTGAATGCGGTATTTGGTATGTCTAAATCCATGACCTTCATCTAGAAATATCCAGATCGCAAGTCATTCTTCGAGAACACACAAGCTCCCTCCAGTTGATCAAACAACTCATTTATCTTAGGCAGAGGGTATTTATTCTTTATGGTCACCTCATTGATTGCTCGATAATCTGTGACTAACCTTTGTGTACTATCCTTCCTTTCAACAAACAATACTGGGGCTCCCCATGGTGACGAACTTAGATGTATAAAACCTTTCTGTAAATGCTCATCCAGTTGTTTCTTGAGTTCCTTCAGTTCATCAACTGCCATAGGGTATGGCCCCTTTGTTATGGGTCCGGTACCGGGTACCAACTCTATTAGAAATTCCACATCTCTATCTGGTGGCATCCCTGGTAGTTCTTCGGGGAAAACATCTAGATATTCCTTTACTACAAGAACATCTCCTAGGCTAACCCCCTTAAGAGAATTAAGCCTAACCCTTCTCAACTCAAATCTTGATTTATACTTAATCCTTCTCTTTTCAGGAGTTGTGAGGGTGATTGCTCTATTGGCACAGTCTAGGACTCCTTCATACTTGGTTAGCCAGTCCATTCCCAAAATAACATCCAAACCTTGGGTCTCTAGTACTATCAAGTTTACCGGAAACTGGTACTCTCCTATTTCCAGTGTCATATCCCTACACTCAGACATCACTAACATATCTCCTCCAGGAGATCCCACTTGCATTGGATTTGTTAATGTTCTAGTGCTTAAATTATGCTTATTTAGAAAGCTCTTGATATGAATGAATGCGATGCTCCGGTATCGAAAAAATTAATGCTGGAAATGTGTTGAGTAGGAAGGTACCCACAACAGCGTCTGGTTCACCATAGACTTCCTGCACGTCAATGTGGTTCACATGTCCTTTCTGCATTGTATTGAGTTTGGCGGCTCCTTCCGCTTTGTTGTTCGGGCAATCTCTTGAGTAATGTCCTTTGTTACCACACTTGTAACAAAGCACTTGGTTGTTGTCTCTTTTATGCTCAGGGTTATGGCGGTGATGTCCGTTTGCATTGTTCTGTCCATTGCCACTGTTCTGTCCATTACCCTGTTTCCTGAATATCCGCACCTCATTCCTCCATTATGATTATGACCACTAGTCGTCAACCCGTGCATTCGCACGGGCTTGGGTATCAATAGTTGAAGTACTATAAAACTTTGGGTAAAACTGAATAGATTATATATGAATAAATATGTATGTTAATTGAAGTATGTCCCAACTTATTTTGTAATCCTTTGTTAGGAACACGATAATTTTCAGTTAGAAAATTGACACATTACCAATATGTAATAATGCCTATTTCTACTACAAAAACTTCCTACTACTTTGTTCAACACATAGAAGGTTTAAAACTGTTTTCTTTGAAATCTTGTAAAAAACAGAACTATGAAATATATGTAAAGATTTGTGTAACTACTTATTTTAATAGTGCGTGTATGATATACAATATTGTTTGGTTGCTATCACAAAATGGATTAAGTATTGATTAATATGCACTACTATAAATAGCCACAAAATAATAATTAGCTCATGCCTTTCTCCAGTTTTCTGTGATGGACAAATATCATTATATATAGGTGTATTTTATTCATTTTTTTAAAGTTTGATATCCATCGTGAAATCTATATCTTACAAATACATGTGAATAATCTTGGACTCTGAAATGTTCAGATCTACTTTGCTTTCTCCACACCATAATCCATCAAACGCTGCTGCAATGGCTACAAAATAGATACTTAATATTACCTTTTTACATTGTGTTGTATTGCAATAATTCAAGCCAGTCCAACCAACTCTTGTGCATGCTAGTTAAAGTTATAATTGAAGAACATTTCCGGAAGCGTTTCATCTATTTCACTTTCAAGATTTTACATGTGGCGTTCTTACTGCAAAACGGAACATTTTTAGAGAGAAATCATCTATAAAGTACACCATATGATTTCGTTAGGGATTAGATTAACCATGATCATATGTCCATTAGATTTATATGAATTGAATATTAAAAAATAGAAATTTCCAATAATGAGTGGTAAGACAAAAAAACTGAGATATATGACAAAGCATGTAACAGTAGACATTTCCAACCGATGTAGCAGCATGGTATACCTTGTCTTATTAACCGTGACATATACCACTGTATATTAGTTTGAACCCTTCAAACGTAAACCTACAGTCGATACGTTATAACCCCGAAACAATGAATCAGGTCTTTTGTTAGAACTGCATGTCGAGCTGGCGAATTATTAGATGTCTCGATGCAAATCAAAATATTAAAGCAGGATGCAAACAGTACCTGAACCATATCGATCTCATACCCTGATGTGTCATCCTTGCTCACGCATCCTCGGTTAAAACATGCTCTGACACGTCGAGTAGCTATCATATTCCTTGCCCTTTTTGGTTTTCACAATTGTGGCATATACCCTTGTATAATTGTTTCAATCCTCCAAATCCTGGCAGTAGAAATATTAGCCAAAAAACACAATTTTGATCAGCTCAGTAGTGAGAGTTGCACGTTCAGCTGGTCAATTATTAAATTGCCAGATGCAAACCGAAATGATCAAGCATGATGCAAAGAATAGCACAAACATATCGATCTGATACCAGACGTGTCATCCTTGTTAACGCATCCTCTATTGGCAAATGCTTGACCCGTCGAGTACGATGATGTACCTTGACATATCCGTTTCTTGCATCTGTGGAATATACCATATTATATTTTTATTAACTCTCTCAGTTCAGAAATCTGCAGTAGATATATTAGACCAAAAACAGCACAATTTACATCAGCTTTTTGTAATGAGAACTACACGTCAAACTGGTCAATTATTAAGTGGTTACATGAAAAATAAAATAAGGCAGGATGCAAACTCTACCTGAAACAGATCGATTCCCGATGTGCCATTCTTGCTCCAGTATCCTTCGTTGGCTCATATGCTTGACAGGTCGTGTACTTCAAGAGCTGGCTCAGCATGCAATGCTCATGAACGATTCGCCGTTGATCGGTGGTTTTGGTCGAAGCAAAACACACGTAGGAGCAAAGCAGTCTAGCTTCTTGAATCAGCGTTGATTGCATCCATACAGGAAACAAAAAATCACCAATACATGAGCAACGATGCAATAATCCACTAATCTTGTAAGAGCAAAGGCTGAATATAAAAAAGCAGAAAAAGGTACCGACCTGACCACTCCCCGCGCGCAGGCGCGCCATGCAATCCTTTGCCGTGTAATCTGCGCAAGATGGATAGGCTCGTGACGTGCGCATCCGGGATGGTGTAAACTTCGGCCGTCGCCGCCGTGGAGACGCGCCATCCATATGATCGATGCAGATTTGCCTCGGGGACAGAGACGACTGCCATCCCTGCGTCCGGAGGCACGAATTAATCAGAGCCTAATTAATACGGCGGATACGTGATTCGAACTCATCGCCACCGGATCGTGTAGATCGTGTTGGAGGGTCCTGCGTGACACGTCGGGCGACAGCTTAAATCGGACGGTTTAGACATATTACGTTTTGTATCCTACGGACAAAAATTGTTAATCTCTAGGATTAACGTGGAGCCTCGTATGGTGCCTCCAATTAGTAAATATAAGATTATGGTTGTGGCCATTTCCAGGTTTTTGGTGACCACCCAGTCCTCCACTATTCTCATGGAAATGAGGTTTCTTCACAACACCGGCAGGATTGAATTTGCTGGTGCCGAATTTCCTCTTCCTATTCTCCTCCTTCTTTATGTTGTTGTCCAAGGTGACAGCTTGATCCAGCAGATCCTGATAGTTGGGAGCGTAGGCAACAGACAAGGGTATTTTAAGTTCCCCACTGAGTCCATTTAGGAACTTGTACTTCCTCTTGGCATCGGTATCTATATCCTCAGGTGCATAACGAGATAGCGAGCCAAAGTCTTCCATATATTCCTTAAGGCTACGATTACCCTGCCGCAGGTTGCAGAATTCATCCCTTTTCAGATTCATGACTCCAGAGGAAATGTGTGCATTACGAAACCCTTCCTTGAATTCCTCCCAGGTCAGTGCATCTAAAGGGTGGGTAAGTTGATAAGTCTCCCACCATTGGGCTGCAGGTCCCTCCAGTAAGTGAGCAGTGAACCTTACTTTCTCCACATCTGTGCACTCACAAGTTACTAGATCCTTGTGGACAGAACGTAACCAATCATCGGCTACTATAGGTTCAGTAGCTGTGGAGGACTTATTTGGCCTAAGCCTTAGGAACCTTGCAAGGCGATCGACTGGTGGGGGAGGTGGTGGTGGTGGTGGTGGTGGCGGTCCGTTCTGGTTGGCCATGAACTGCGCCATCATATTCATGAGCTGTGTCTGTGCTGTCATCATCTGCTGCATGGCATCCCTGTTGTTGTTGTTGTCGGGGTCACGACGAGGAGGCATCTGTATGGGTTTTAGCATAGATAAGTATAGACAGAGGGGTCTAGGGGAAATATCTACCCAACACAGCACAATCATCAAGCAACAAACATAGCACTCAATTTAATTTTTTTATAAATTTTTGAAAACTATAATGGTTTGAAAATACGCTATAGTACTGCCATACCACATTTTGGTAGGTCAATACAACAAAATCGATACGATACCTATACGTCTTTCTGCTAACTTATGCTAATGATAAGGATAACTGGTGGTCCAACTACGTCACTTGAAAAGCTTCGCGTATTCCCCTCGTTTCATACGTTTGTTCTGGATCGTATCCTTTGGGGGATCGTATTCTTCTTCCGATAACTCAAAGATCACCTCCACAGGATCTTCCTCTTCCTCTTCTTCCTGTTCCTCTTGCACTGGTTCCTCCACAACTTCCACGGGGACATTGTCAGCGTCGTCCACTACCGGTGGGTTGGGTTGTGCTTGATAAGCTTCTATCATTACATCCTTTTCAAGAACCTGGAGTTGTAGTTCATGGACATGTTCCTCCATTTGTCCAATGAGAGTATGGGCCGCTTGTAGCTCCAGGGCTTGTGCCCCCATGACTGCTCTGGCATGGTCGGCAATGGAAGTAGCTTGTTGCACCTTCATAGCTAGGCAGTTAGCAAGGAAGTCCAGGTCTTCAAGAGTCTTCTTGATGGTTGATAACTCTAGACGGCTTCTGTCGGCCCAGTGGAAACCAGTGTACCACGGGCCGGCCTACCACGGCCCTCGATGTCCTGTCGAGAAATCTACCAAGTCCCAGGCGTCCCAGCCTGGGGAGCCTCGCGAGGAACTTTTCCCTCGTGAGGCCTTTGACATCAAGAATACCGCTAAGTCATGGCGCTCTATCTGCGCTTCCCTCGCGAGGCCTCCCTCGCGAGGCGTCGGACTACTCGGGGTCCCCGGCGAGGTAAATCTCCCTCGTGGGGTTCCTTCAGGAGAAAGCAAGCTCTGTCTCCAGTGCAGAGCGCACATGGCCTCTGCGCCCGCCGCAGGGTGACGCGCGCGTCTGCGCGCGGTGACGACGACGCCGCAGTTGCCCTTCTCGTGTATAAAGCGGTCCACCAAGTTGTGCCGAGGAAAGCGGACTACAAGACTCGCCATTCGGGTGAAAGGAGGCTAGCTGCCGCTACGCTCCAAGGCGACATCACCGTGGGCCTCGCCGCAGAGCTCTGCAGCGCTAGCCCACCGTCCTGCGGGACGGTGGCTTTATCTGCCAAGGACGGCAGAGCCCCGCCATGGGCCGAGTCCATGGACAACCCTACTGCCGTGCACCGTCCTCCTCCTCTGTGTCCATGTGGTTGCCCTTCCCGCCTAGTGTTTCCAGGGAAGAGGTCCGAGGCACCTATATAAGGGGAAGGTGTACGACCAGTGCAAGGGATCAATTCATTCCACCATTAGTCTACTAGGTCGCAAGGAAGGAGAACCAAGCTCTCTTCTTCCTCGAGCTCTTCCATAGCACTACATTCGCCTCCGGCGAACTCTTGTACTATAAACCTCTCCAAGCAGTGCAATACACATAGCAGGACGTAGGGTCTTTACTCCTCACGGAGGGCCTGAACCTGGGTAAGGATTGGTGTCTTCTCTCTGCCGTGAAGTTCCTCATCCAGCTCTACGAGCACCGTCGCCGTGGTTGTAGAGGGTTTGTTTGATGTTGTGTTCAGCCCCTTACTCGTACTTGGCATCTGTGAGACACACCCCTAGTTCCTTGGGACTAGTCTCCGACATTTGGCGCACCAGGTAGGGGGCTGAGGCGCGTCTTCAACCTCTGCACCACCATGGCCACCGGGACGCGAGCTGAGCGTCTCGCGCGGCGGACTTCAGATAGGGCCACCACCGAGCCCACCGTCAACCGCAGCCAGTGTGGTCGTCCCCGCGCCAGCAACGCTCCAGAGCGTGAAGCTGAGCCCGAGCCCCGCGTCGAGCACCCAGAGGACCAAGTCGACGACGGCGATGAGGAGGCTTCCTCCCTCCACCCGTCCAAGGACCAGGGCGCCTCTTCGCAGAGCCGGGTGGCGCCTTCCCCGAGTGCTGCGCTGCTCATGACGCAGGAGCTGCTGCGCTACCGCCCAGCGCAGGCGGGCCATGACGGCTGGCTCGACCGCGTCACCGAGCTCGTCAACGCAGCTGGAATCCGGGCTCCAGCACCCTCACGCTCCCTGGTGCACCACTCTGGGCGCGCGGGGAACGTAGCGACGGTGCTCCTCCCCCGCCTACTCCTCCTCTAGCTCCACCAGCTGCACCCCCCGTTGGGAACCACCGTGCCGCGTCGCACGCTTCTTCACCGCACGATTGCTTCATCGTGCAGCGCGCGCCAGTGGACCCGCGCGTGGAAATCGAGCGCCAGCGGGACCGCCACAACCACGTCGTCCAGGAGATTGCTGCTGCAGGGAACCAGAACCGCCACACGCTCGCCGAGGGCGTCGCGACGTACGCCACTGGCTGCACTACCTTTACCCACAACCTGCGCCGCGTTGTCTGGCCGTTCAAGTTCAAGCCGGACTTGCCTCCGTGTTACGACGGCCGGAACAACCCTCTGGAGTTCCTGCAGCTCTACACCGTGGCCATCCAGGCCGCGGAAGGCGACGACAAGGTGATGGCCAACTGGTTCTCCATGGCCCTCAAGGACTCAGCCCTCTCTTGGCTCCTGAACCTTCCCGAGAACACCATCGACTCGTGGGAGGCACTCTGCAAATGCTTCGTGGCGAACTTCAAGGGCACGTACGAGCGCTCCCTCACCTACAACGACCTCCGCACGGTGCGCCAGAAGCCTGGAGAGACCCTCCGCAGGTACATCCAGCGCTTCAGCTAAGTCCGCAACAAGATCCCAAACATCGAGGACTCGCAGGTCATCGGTGCCTTCAGGGAGGGCGTCATGAACCGCAGGATGCTCGAGAAGCTCGGCATCCACGACCACCTCACCTCAGTGGTGAAGCTCTTCGACATAGCAGACAAGTGCGCCAAGGCTGAGGAGGGACTCCTCTTCATCAAGCAAGAAGGCGATGACGAGCCTCCTGAGGGGTCCAAGTCCAAGAAGAAAGCCAGTGAGAAGCGCAAGACCACTGCTGTCCTCGTGGCGGAGCCTAGCGAAAACAGCCACGCGAGGACACTCCAGCAGCGGAAGACAAGAAGGCAGACAATCGCCCATTCTGCATCTACCACAACAGGCACAACCACGCCACAGAAGACTGCTGGGAGCTCAAGCAGCTCACGAAGGGCCGCGAGCAGCGTCAAGGAGGCCGTGGCGGCCGCTGGGGCGGACGCAACAACAACTACCAGCAGAAGCCTCAAGGGGATAACCAGCAGCAGAACAACAACCTCCCTGACGAGAACCCTGGAGGCTATCAGGCCCCTCAGGGGGCTATAGCCTGCATCCTCGGCGGGTCTCAGGCTCCCAGGTCCAACAACCACTTCAAGCAGTTCTCTCGCGAGGTCAGCGTTGTGCTTCCGGGGGTTGAGGCATCCCAGCCCCTCAAGTGGTCGCAGTACTCCATCACCTTCGACTCCAGCGACCACCGAAGGTCCACCAAGACGGTCGGCACCATCCTCTGGTGTGCACCCCCACCATCAACAACATCGCCGTCACCAAGACGCTCATAGATGGGGGTGCAGGCCTGAACGTCATCTCTGTCGAGACCTTCGAGAAGCTTCAAGTGCCATATGAGTGGCTAATGCCCTCCAAGCCCTTCTCGGGGGTGACAGACGGCACCACTACGCCTCTGGGGCAAGTGAGGCTCCCAGTCACGTTCGGCACGCGCGAGAATTACCGCACCGAGCTCATCGACTTCGACGTCGCATACATCGGCCTGCCCTACAACACCATCCTGGGCTACCCTGCCCTCACGAAGTTCATGGTTGTTACACACCATGCGTACAACATCGTCAAGCTCCTAGGCTACAGCGGCACCATCGCCATCCATGGTCAGGTCCAAGACGCGATGCGCTCCATCGAGACCGCCTACAGGGCCGCTGCGACGACGAGCTCTGCTGAAGAGGACACTGAAGGGTCCCTCGAGAGGCCGGCGAAGAAGAAGCAGCTGTTCTCGCAGGAAAAGACAGCCACGAAGAAGGTGTCGCTGGACGCCAGCGGCTCGGGGGCTAGCGTCACCATAGGCGCTGGCTTTTCCCCCAAATAGGAAAGCGCGCTTGTCGCCTTCCTCAGGGCAAACTCTGACATGTTCGCATGGACACCGTCATATATGTCCGGAGTACCGAGGGAGGTGATCGAGCACCACTTAGTCGTGTGTCCAAACGCATGCCCTGTGAAGCAGAAAGCATGGCGCCAAGCCCCAGAGAAGCAATAATTTGTCATCAAGGAAGTAGAGAAGTTAAAAGCAGCGCGCATAATTCGGGAAGTCGCGCACCCCTCATGGCTCTCCAACACTGTGGTCGTCCCCAAGCAAACTGGCGGAGGTCGTCTCTGCATCGACTTTACCAACCTCAACAAGGCCTGCCCCAAGGATCCATACCCACTGCCTAGGATAGACCAGATTGTGGACTCAACCACCGGCTGTGACCTCCTCTGTTTTCTGGATGCCTTCTCAGGCTACCACCAGATCAAGATGGCGAAGGAGGATGAGGAGAAGACAGCATTTCTCACCCCTTGTGGTGTGTATTGCTACGTCTGCATGCCCTTTGGCCTGAAGAACGCCGGCGCCACCTTCTAGAGACTTATGAGGATCGCCTTGGGGGCTCAGATGGGGAAGAACGCTGAGGCCTACGTCGACGACATTGTGGTCAAGACTCGCGAAGAGCACACCCTCATGAAGGACCTCGAGGAGACCTTTGCCAACCTGCGCATCAAGCTAAACCCCGACAAGTGCGTCTTCGGGGTACCATCAGGCAAACTCCTTGGGTTCCTAGTGTCTCACCGCGGCATAGAGGCAAATCCCGACAAGATCAAGGCCATAGAAGCGATGCAGCCACCGTGAAGCCTCAAGGAAATGCAGCGTCTGGCGGGATGCATGGCAAGGCTTGGTCGTTTCATCTCCAAATTCAGTGAGAAGGCGCTGCCATTTTTCAAAATCATGAAGAGATTCGGCAAGTTCAAGTGGACACCGGAGGCAGACAAGGCGTTTGAAGACCTGAAGAAGTACTTGGCCAGCCCACCTGTCATAGTTGCCCCGCGACCTCACGAGCGCTTGAAGCTGTACTTAGCAGCCACTCCACAAACAGCAAGTGCGGTCCTGGTGGTAGAAAGGGAAGAGCCAGTCCTCGCCAAGAAGGACACTGCCTCGCCGAGCCCTGAGCCTCCCGACGAGGGAGCAGTCTCTCCAAGCCTCGGTCCCCAAGCTGAGCCTGCATCATCAGCAAGCATCCTCGCCGAGGGACAGCCACCAGAAAACATCGACAAGGCCTCCGGAGAGCCCAAAGCTGCAGCACCATCGACAATGCTTGTCGAGCACGCCGTCTACTTCGTCAGCACAGTGCTACAGGATGCTCGCGAGCGGTACACCATGCAGCTGAAGCTCCTCCTTGCGCTCCTCATCGCCTCCAGGAAGCTGCGCCACTACTTCCAGGGCCACCAAATCACGGTGGTCACATCATACCCCCTTGAGCAAATCCTGTGCAACCCAAACGCCACAGATCACGTCGCAGGATGGGGCATCGAGCTGCAGCCTTTTGGGTTGCAGTTTGACACCACCAGAGTCATCAAGGGAAGGGAGTTGGCGGATTTCATCGCCGAGTGGACGGACACGCGTCAGGAAGAGCCTCGTGAGGAAGAGGCCTCATCAGCATGAGAGACGGCACCGGACTACTGGACCATGCACTTCGATGGGGCATTCGCGTGCCAAAACGCGGGGGCTGGCGCCGTCCTAACTTCTCAAACAGGCGACAAGCTCTACTACGCCGTCCAACTGTGCTTCGAGAACGATGACAAGCTCTCCAACAACATTGCTGAGTACGAGGGCCTCCTCGCAGGGCTCAGAGCTGTAATCGCTCTTGGCGTCAAGCGCCTACTCATCAAGGGCGACTCTCAGCTCCTGGTCAACTTTTCCAACAAGAGCTACACACCTAAGGACGGCCACATGGCCGCCTATCTAGAGGAGGTCCGCACGCTCGAGAAGCACTTCAAAGGAATGGAACTCATGCACATCCCGCGGAAGGAGAATCAAGAGGCAGATGACATCGCCAGGCGGGCAGGCGTTTTCGAGGAAAGGCTCGGCAGGGCATCAGTGAAACAACCAAAGGGAGCAGCGGACATGGACATCGACGAGGAGCTCCTGCAGGCGCCAACATCTGGAGCTCCCAACTACGGTCTATCCTCAGGGGACCGTCAGTTGTTGGTCATGACGCACCAAGAGACAGGTTGGATCGAGGAAATCAAGGAGTACCTGCAAGGCGGAGACCTCCCTGAAGAGGATGCAGAAGCAGAAAGAATCGCCAGGCAGGCCAAGTCCTACTGCCTCCTTGGAGAGGATCTGTACCGCAAGCGTCCCAATGGAGTCTTGCTGAAGTGTGTTCCCCCAAAAGAAGTCCGCCAGCTCATCAGGGACATACACAGTGGAGAGTGTGGCCATCACTCGTCCTCACGCACCCTCGTAGGGAAGGTCTTCAGGAGTGGCTTTTACTGGCCCTCAGTGCTGCAAGATGCAACCACCATTGTCCAAGCTTGTGAAGCCTGCCAATTCCATGCCAAGCAGGTCCACTAGCCTGCGCAGGGGCTTCAAACCATCACGCTCTCCTGGCCGTTCACGGTCTGGGGGCTGGACATCCTGGGACCCTTCCCAAGGTCAAGCGGGGGCTATCGCTACCTCTACATCGCCATTGACAAGTTCACCAAATGGGCGGAGGTCGAAGCGGTGCGCAGCATCCCGGCAAGATCGACAGTGAAGTTCATCAGAGGCCTGGCCTGTCGCTTCGGAGTACCAAACCGCATCATCACCGACAATGGCTCGCAATTCACCAGTGGCATCTTCAGGGCTTACTGCGAAAGCCTCGGCACCCAGCTCTGCTTCGCCTCAGTGGCTCACCCACGAAGCAACGGGCAAGCTGAGCGAGTGAATGCTAAGGTGCTCAAGGGCCTCAAGACGAGAAGCTTCAACCGCCTCAAGGCCTGCGACAAGAACTGGATCAAGGAGCTTCCCTCTGTGCTCTGGTCCATCCACACAACTGCCACAAAGCCCACTGGTGAAACGACGTTCGCCCTCGTCTACGGAGCGGAAGCTGTCCTCCCCAGCGAGATCAAGCATGGATCCCCACGGGTCCTTGCCTTCAACGAGGACGACTAGGAAGAGCTCCACAACAATGACCTGCTGCTGCTCGAGGGGCTCCGCAACCGCGCTGCCCTTCGGGCGGCGAGGTACCAGCAAGCTCTGCGCCGCTACCACAGCCGCCACATACACACTCGTACCCTCGAGACAGGCGACCTCGTCCTGAGGAGGATACTCTCCAGAGAAGGTCTCCACAAGCTCTCGCCCATGTGGGAGGGGCCCTACAGGGTCACGCACATCTCCAGGCCTGGCTCGGCGTGGCTCGAGACGGAGGACGGCATCCCTGTCAAAAACCCGTGGAACATCGAGCACCTACGTAAGTTCTACCCGTGATCAAGTCACGACAGGCATTTTTTGTCTCAAGAGGGAAGCATGCACTCTCACCTCACCAAGCTTCACAAAGCTTTTCCCTTCACGAGGGTCACTCCATCTGAGCTCTCTCTACCACGCGTCGCCACGGGCCGCGAGAAGCTTCAGCCACACCATGTGGAACCCCATGCCCAGACATGGCGGTATGTAACTTGGCTACTCCAAGTGTAATGAACAGTTTGCTTTTCAGCACGAACCTATTGCGCATCAGCGTCGTCATTTAATATTGCGTGGTAAGGTGCCATTCTTTGCAATCATTCGCGCTCATATTTTTTCCCATGCGCACCTCGTGAGCGGGGGCTGAGCACGGTGTCTGTGCCTCGGGAACGTCCCAGCAGCATCGCAAAACCCAAAGGATCCGAGCTCTAACTCATGGGCCTGCTCCCGTGCACGTCACCTCACCAAGGACCTTGGTGCTTATTCTCCTCGCGAGATACACACGAGGAAACCTATGAGCGCGCATGAGTTGTACAATCGTGCATTGCTTGTGGGTTTGTCTCCTTGTCCAACGCAGGAAGCAGGGCGCCCTCTACAAGGCCGCGAAACCCTGGGCCAGCCTCAGGCAACCGAGAGGAAAAACACCTCTACAAGGACCATGGTACCCTCCATGAGACCGACGTCTCACGCAGCTAAGTCCAGAACTCAAGCCTCTCGTTGGTTTTGTCTCTCGCTGGTTGTTTACCTCTCGAGCCCCTTTTTCTCACTTACGCCTCATGGGTTGCTTGCGCGTCAAAGGGGGGCTCCCGAGCATCGAGTCTCGAGAGACCTTACCTCCCTAAGCCTTACGCACCCCCCGGCCTTGTCGAGCCCTGACTATGACATACCGCAGCGGCGGTGCTAACGCGCTAAAGGAGGGTCCTAACGACGTAGAGCGAAAAGACATGAGCAAGGGACAAAAAGCCTCACGAGAGGCACACATACTGGCATAAAGATTGTCTTACAATTCATTACAACCAAAGATAACAAAAACTAAGGTAAACTGTGCTCTAAGCACATCTCGCCACAGGAGCAGATCAGGCAGCAGGGTTGTTGGTGTCGTCGTCATCACCAGCCTCATCGTCCTCCTCCTCGGCATCTTCCTTGTCATCACCCTCCTGGGGAGGGTCCTCCTCGGCCCTCTCGAAGCGCTTGACGAATACCTCCACCTCCTGCCAGACCTTGGCGTTCAGGTCTGTGGCAAGCCTGTGCTCGAGGGGCTCCGTCACGGTCTTGAAATCGAAAGTAGGCTGGAGGCGGGCAAGATTGCCAAAGATGCGACCAACCACGACGCCAAGGAGTTTGCGGCTCTCCTCATCGACGAGATCGTCGAGGCTCGTCACGGCCTCTTCAAAGCTGGTGACAAGCCGGTCGAAGAAGTCGAGGTACGTGGCGACGTCGGAGTTCCCCTGGACAGGGAGCATCGGGACCTCGGCTTCCAGGCGTCCTGCGACAGCGCGTAGCGCGAGTCACCAAGGACTCGAACATGCGCTCGCACTAGCGCCCCAGGAGCTTCGCAGCTTCCGCGTTATGTCGGCTTCTACAAGCTGCAAGGTGGGCCCCACCTGCTGCTGCATGTCGTTCAGGTCCTCCTGTAGCTCAGCGAGGCGCTGCTCCGCACGGGCCTGGGCGTCCTTGGCACTCTGGAGACGGGAGGCTGACCGCTTCTGGTCCTTTTCGAGCTCCGCGATGCCGGCGGTGAGCTTAGCACGCCTCTTCATGAAGCGATCCTCCTGTTTCTTGGCCTTCGCCGTGAAGTCCTTGGAGCAGTTGTCACGGAAGAGCTTCTCCCTGGTCGCCTATCCTCCTCCTTCTTGCGGAAGTGCTCGTTGGTCTGCGCGAGGCGCTTTTGGTAGAAGGCCTCGTCGGCAGTCACCTTGCTCTCGCGGGTCTCCAAGTGCTCCTGCTGCGCAGATTGGTCCTTCTCGACCTGCTCCACCTGCTCCTCGCGCTTGATCAAGTCAGCCTCGCGAAGGGAAAGGTCTTCCTCGTGTTGCGCCAGCTGCTTGTCGTGGGCACCCAGGTCCTCACGAAGCTTCTCCAGGCCAAGCCTCACGGTTTCGGAGTTCTTGATGATCTCCGCCTCACGGTCCGTGAGCTCCTTGTGCTTGGTGGTGACCACAGCCTCGAGGGCAGCGAGCTCTTGGTGCTTGGTGCTGACCTCTTCCTCCAGAGCCGCGCGCTTGTCGCTCAGGTCCGCGAGGGTCTCCTCAGCCTCGCGGACGACGCTGGCGCGAGTTTCCTCAGCGAAGCGCCGCGCCTCCTCGCGCCGTGACTGGGCTGCCTCGTCCTCCCGGCGGCAGCGAGCCACGGTCTCTTGAAGGAGGGCCCAACCCTGCGTGAGGTCGGTGTACTCCTCCGCCTTGGTGCGGTCTTCCGCGATAAGCTGGGCCTCGAGCCCATCGAGCGCTTCCCTCATTGTTCGAAGGACGGCGTCGCGGCGAGCTACGCCAGGGCGCTGACCCCGCAAGACCAGGGCACATGCGTCATCGAGGGGCCTGGAGGCCTCAATCCTCGAAGAGGGCCCCGCGACATCACGCCTGGTGCTCGTGGTGGCCTCAGTTTGCGCATGGGGGCTCCGGCGGGGGTCCCCTTCTTCGTCCATGTCGGGGGCTCTCTGGGGCTCGGAATGTCCACGTCTCGAGCCCCATTGTCCTCCTGCCCTGGGGGCGCGTTCCCCTCCCCTCCGGGGGAGGGATTGGCCTGCTATGCCGAAGTCGCGCCCACTGTGGCTTCGGGGCCAGCCATGGCCGCTCCTGCCGCAGCCTCAGAATCTACCATCACCTCAGGAGCAGCCCTGGGCGAAGGCGGTGGCGTGGTCGCCTTATCCATTTCCACGTCGGCGCCCTTGTCCGCTGACGCCGCGGTCTTCGCCGCCGTGTCCTCTGTCTCCTCCTGCTGCGCAGGGGGAGTGATGGGCCGCACCGGCGACGGAATCGTCGCCTCAGGCTCCGCCTCTTCGCGGCGCTCCTCTGCCTCAGGAGGGGCCATCGTCTCGGGAGGGGGAGCAGTTGCCTCAGGAGGCACTTCTTCCGTAATAGGCGCTGCAGACGCCGCTGCAGCACCGGGAAGCTCTCCAACCTTATAGAGCCTTTGTCGTTTTGGCTCCTCTGGGCGCCTGACGAGAGGAACGAGCAAAAATCCCTCAAGAAGAGCACACAAGAATATGTCAAAAAATAAGCAAAGGGTGAGTCTTACGCGGCGGTGTCGATCCACGTCTTCGCCCTTCGGTGCGGCTGCGAGGCACTCGCCTTTGCCTTCTTCTGGGGCGCGTCCGCCCCCTCCTCGCGAGGAGTGCTCCCAGGGCTCCAGGCAGGCTTGTCGTGGAGCGCCTTGGTGCGGGGATCGCGTCGTCCAAGCCGGTCATCCTCGTCGCTGCTCTCCTCCTCGTCGCGGCGGGAGGGGACGACGCGGAAGGGTCCCTCACTGCCTGAGGAGACATCCTGGATCTCCACTTCAGGCGGCGCGGCCCTCGAGGAGCCTTGAAAAACTCGAGGATTTGGGCCCCCCGAGGGGTCCTCGGCGTCCGCGTCCGACGCATCGGCCGTTTCCGCCGTCTCTCCTTCACCATCGACCGGCGCCGCCTTTGACGCTGGGGCCGGGTTGTCACGGGGCCCTACATGCTCCTCAGGAACCAGACCCCACTGGTCGAACTTGGGCATCCCCTCCACGAACTCGAGTCGAGACTTGCTCTCGAACTTGTGGAGTGGCTTTGAGAAGTTGTTCTCCGGCTCGGGGATGGTGGGAGAAGTGAACAAGAGGTTCATGATGCTGTCTACCTCCCCCTCCTGAAGAGGCTCGAGGTTAGGCACATGCCGGCACTCGAGCCAGAGTACATCCACATCGGCTCCGAATGTTTCTGGAGCGGGGCGATGCGGTGCTTCACGAAGTCCTTGGCCACCATCTGGCCAGTGAGGCGATTGACGTGGAGCTCCTTCAAGCGATCAACCAGAGCGCTAAGTGTTGGGCCCACGAGGAAATCACTCGACCAGCTCCTCCTCTTCGTCGGGGGCGCGTCAGGCAACTCAAAGAAGGGACTCGTGCTCTTGGCGTCGACGAGGAGCCACCGGTTGGGAAAATCGTCAACCTTCTTCGTCGCATTGGTGACGGCGTTTTCGCTGTTCCACGCGATGGGGATGTAGACGCGACTCATGCCATCGGTGATGCGGAAGGAGATGCACCCAGTCCGCTCGTTGTTCGCCGTGAACCGCAGCGCGTAGAAGCTGCGGAAAAGGGCGACTGAGGGCGGAACGCCAAGATATCCCTCGCAGAGGTAGGCGAAGATGGAGAGGATAAGGACGGAGTAGGGGTGGAGATGGAGAAGTTGGATCTGGTAATGCTCCAGAATCGCCAGGAAGAAATCAGAGAAAGGGGAACAAGCCCAGCGTAGAGAGTATGGAGGAAGACAGGGATGAAGTTGGCGTGGAGCTTGCCGAGGTCGCTCGCCGGCTCGAGCACCGAGGCGCCATACTCGTTGCTCTCAGCAGCGACCATGTGGCGCACCTTGTCCAGCTGCGCGTCCGTGCTGACGCGGTACCCCACCAGCGCCGGCTTAAGGGCTCCCTCCTGCCTCATCGCGGCAGGCTCTTCCACCTGCATCGCTGCCTTGCCCTTCTTCGCCGTCGTAGCTTTCTTGGGCGCCATTGCAACGGAAGCGTGGAGATAGGAAGCGCAAGGGAGTGGCTTGCTGTAACATCCCAATTTTCACAAAAATTTAAAACTTTTCATTTGCATCATGCATCATGTCATTGCATCCTTGTTTGCATTGTGTTGAATTCAAATTATGAAATTTAGAGAAAATTTGTCCCAAAAACAATATATGCATTTTATCTGCAAATGCTTTTCAAACCTATTTCAAACTTTAAATAAAGTTTTTGAATATTTTATCCCCAATACATGCTAAACATGTGGGGCATGTTTTTACAAAAGTATAGAAGTTGGTTTGAGTGATTTTGGTTTTATAAATCAAAAGTTATTTGGATTTTGGATAAAACCAGAAAAGAAAACAGTTTCTGAAAAAAAATAGGTGCGAGCTAGCTAAATGGGCCGAGCCCATTCCTTCCTTCCGCGCGCGCGCCTAGCAAGCGGTCCAGAAGCCCACCTCCCTCTCCCTCTCGCTGACGTGCGGGACCCACCTGTCATCCCCGTCCTCGACGTGAAGAACACGGAGTTCTCTCCGAAACCCTAACCAAATCCCAACCGAATACGGCTTGTTTCGCACGCAATCGCACGTGTTGTTGACCCTATATATTCTCCACGTTACCGCCGTCTTTTTGCCCCAAACCAATCGAGACGAGAGCCCCCAGGCTGCCCGCACGAGACGCCGCCGTGCCGCCACTGCCGTCGACGACCTCGCCGTATTCCGGTGAGTCCTTGAGCGCATTGCCTCTCGCAACCCTCCCCTTCGCTTCTACGCGACCGTGCGCTCCTCCCTGACAACTCGCCGTACCCTCTCATGCAGCAGATCGAGAGATCCATCATCGACAGGAGCTCGCCGCCGCCATCTCCAACATCGACGAGCGATCCCAGGAGGAGAAGGAAGCTCGCGACCTCAACAACCACGCCATCAGATCCGCCGCGACGCCCTGCATCTTCTGGTATGAGCCGTCCATCCCCGCAAGCTTCGTAGTGTAGAGGAGCAGATCTCCGGCGATGGCGCCACCGTAGTAATTAGGTTTCCGGCGAAACTCCGGCGGAAGCACCGATGACCATCTGGTCTTGTAGATCTAGGCCGTTGGATCGATTTTAGACGGTGTAGATTAGAACTTGTCGCGAAAGGGTATGCTCCAATAAGAAGATGCCACGTCGCCACGTCGTCCGCGTCGCCGCACCGCCCGCATCCGTCCGCACCCGCTTCCGTCCGCGAAGATCTCCGCACCAACCAGAAGTCTCCACGTCGTCCAGCCGTCCGCGAAGCCGCGCCGCAACCCGTCCGCGTCCGCGACGCCCGCGATCTGCAGAAGACCAGTCAACGGGGAGCTCCGCACCAATCAGAGAAGGCCACGTCGACGGAGGACTCCAGCGCGAAGAATCTTTTCAGTTTTCTTTACGTTTTAGCCCTGCGCATCACAGATTAGTCCCTGGATTTTAGATTCATTATTAATTTTTATTCCTTTAGCCAAAATTTATGAAATTTATATTTTTGGAAAGATAATAATGTGTAGAAACTTTCTGTATGCTTAATTTGAGGTTTGGACGAAATTAATTTAGAAATTTTAAAAATGGTTTAATTGATATTTTGGCTATAACTTAATTATAAAAATTGATAATTAAGCAAAATATTTTGCTATATTTTTGTTTGCATAAGTAATGGCCGTAGTATTGCTCTAGTATTTTTGTATAAGTGTTTTCCTATGTTTTTGCATGTATTTTGTTTTTATTGCTTTTAGGTGTTATTTTAATAAGTAAATTATATTAAAATTGTTCTTCACATTAATTTTTCGAATAGAAAATTTAGCTAAGTAATTATGACCATGTTATATGCAAAATAACTTAGAAATATTTCACCCCACCGAAATATTTCTTCCTTAGAAAATTTTGGGTAATAAAATGTTGAGAACACTTAGAATTTTTCCTTAGAAATTTCAACACATTAAAAATGCTAAACTTGTCCTTAGAAATTTTAGTATCTAGAAAACTTAGTTATCCTTAGAAATTATTCTAAGTACTTGCCATAACAAATGTGGTCCTTAGAAAAATTTATCAACTAGTATCATACCTTTTTCCTTAGAAAATTTTAGTACTTCTTATTTTGTTACTTTCCTTAGAAATTATTTTGGACATGATGTGTTAGTTTTAGTCCTTAGTTAAATTTCGACCCAAGTGTTAGGATCTTGGTCCTTAGTCATTTTTGGACCTTCTTGATTGTCTTGTTTTAACTTAGAATTATTTCATGGCATGCATGCATCTCTAGTCCTTAGAAATTTTGCACATCATGCATGACATATTTTCCTTAGAAGTTTTATGAAACTTGTTTGTTCATTATGTATTGTTTGTTGTGTTAGAATCTCCGGAGGGAAACGAACTGTTGCAATTGCTGTTGTATTCTGCTTGTTGCCAAGGCAAGTGGCACACCCCCATGAAGTTTTCCTAAGTATTTTATATGCATTACTTAGTGTATTTCTTATATGCATGTGTTGGATAGTATTATAGCTATATGCTAAACCCACCATACCTTTACTCTAGTTGTGTCTAGAATCCCTTTTGATAACTTAGTAGATTATTGGATGCTATGCAAATGTGTTTTCTTAAAGCTAAATTCTACTAAGTAATTTATCACCTGGGTGGACTTGGTTATGAAAAGATGATGGAAAGGTTGAGTGTCATCTCTTAGGGGTGACCTCTAAGGGATGGTCACTTGTGGTTGCCACCCAGGGTATTAAGGGGCCAAGGTTTTCTCTAAGTGAAGTTGCTTACCGTGCAGCCATTAGTCATATGGGCTCTGGCTAGATGGATTAAGTTGCGTGGACTCGTCCCGACTTGACAGGTGGTGGTAGAATGGTTAGAATGGGAGCGGTCAAGTCGGTATGGGATGGGAAATGCTTCTGAAAAGTCTCGTCTCAACTCTCTCCTTTTCCTTAGCACAAATTGAGTGCTTGAGGATAGTTTGGGTTTGTTGGGTCTAATGGTGAAAGTGCACAACCTCTGCAGAGTTAAAACTAAGTACTTAGCCGTGTCCCCGGTTACGGACAATTTGAGCAGCTGATCAAGGATTCAACGGAGGCTTCATCATTCAAATTTCGAAATTAAAACTTGGTGGTGAACAAGGGTAGTTAAGACAATGGTTTTCAAGCCATCTTGTCTCAAAAGTTTGAAGGAAAAAGTTTTACAAAGTGTTAGGCAAAATTGGCTTTTATGCAAATCAGCCTTCAAACTCCACCAGCCAAATATGCATATAGGTTATAGAGTTATTCCATTAAGTGTCCACATAGTGTCACTTGCCAGATCATTTTTAATGGTATCTGACCCACTCTGTTGCAAATATTATTTTGTTGCAGACTTTTCTGACGATGAGTAAGGTCACGTTTGGGTTTCGAGTCTGCAACCAACATGTTTTCGCCTGTGGCGCATCATGAAGAATGGAGGCTCATTGAAGATTTATTCCGCTGCTTTATTTGTTTTGAGCTAGCTATAAGCTATGCAAAGATGTATCGAACTATTTATTTTTCCAAGTCTGGATCATTCGTGTAATAATTGATACAATGTTGTGATATTCATCTTAAACTGTGTGTGCAAATGAAACGATCCAGGGGTTTGCACTATACACAGGTACCTTGCCATTTTCTAAGTGCAGGTACATTACAGATGGTATCAGAGCATAGTGTTGCCTGTAGGATCGAAACCCTAGGTTTGGTTAGAAATAAGTTGGCCAAAAACTTAATTTATTTACTAAGTATAAAATGCTTCTATGATATATTCTTGCTTTTTCTTCTAAGTACTCGTAATTCTTTACTTATGCATTTATCTCATACTTGTTTCTTCCTAAACTAAAGGATGACGAAGAGGTTCGAGTACATTGACGAGGAGGACTACCCGGTGACCCGCTTCGGCAGCATCATGTTCGACATCCTCAAGCACCTGAAGCTACCTACACCCATGATCAAGGGATGCATCTTGAAGAAGTTCAAAAGAGAAGGCCTTTGGGGAATCAGGGTGTTCAACAAGGACGTGAAGGCGAAGCACCCATTGAGTACAGAGTAATGGGAGTCTCCATGGAGAGAGGAATCGACATCATCATGCAACACGTGATAGCTTGCCTTTGTGGACGCTACTCCAATGAATTGGAGGGGCACTACTCCTTCCCTTTTGGAAGGCGTGACGATGAAGGATCACCCTTCTGCTATGGCACCGAGAACATGGGCAAAGATGAGTTCGTGAGCGACTATTTCCAAGGCTTAGAACTCTTAGTCCATGATCTTTACTTTGATACCAGTGAGGAACTCCACAAGAATGATGAGCTTTGCGCCCAAGTCCAAGTGAATGATGAGAAGATAAAAGAGCAAGAAGAGAAGACCAAGGAGCTAGAAGAGAAGTTCAAGGCCCAAGAGAAGAAATTCATAAGTCAAGAGAAGAGAGTCAAGCAAAGAAACAAGCAAATAAGGGACTTGAAGGAAGAACTTTCCACCAATGATGTGGAGCTTGAAGCTGATTGTGACTTGATCAAGCGACTTCGTGCTGAGAAGAAGGAACTCCAAGAGAGAAACGCAGAATTGGAGAAGGAAGTGAAGGATCTCAGAAGCGTGCTCATTCAGGAAGGCTTTGAAATCCAAGAATTTGAAGAAGAAGTAGATGAAGGCACCATGATTGAGGACTAGGATAGTTAGTGAGACTACCATTTTACCTTACGCACCATTTTACCTTACGCCTTTTAAATTTTCGAATTTTAGTTTGGAACTACCAACTTGTGGTAGGACAATACCTAGTACCCTTTGATGTTTAGTGCGAATTGAGAAATTTGGAGTTGAAGTTTTGCTTGATGTGTTGTTTGATTGCTTTCTATGTGATGCTTGTATGGGTAGAATTATTTCTCATAGACCTGTCTATCTTTTACTCACCTATGCTAAAACCACAGATGCCTCCCCGTCGTGACAACACCAACAACAACAACAACAACAACAACAACAACAACAACAACAACAACAACAACAACAACAACAACGAAGCTATGATGCAACAGATGATGGCAGCCCAGACTCAGCTGATGACCATGATGGCACAATTCATGGCAAATCAACATGGACCTCCACCACCACCACCTCCTCCCCAAGTGGACAGACTTGCCAGGTTCCTTAGGCTTAGGCCAAACAAGTTCTCAACTACAACTGACCCAATTGTGGCTGATGACTGGCTGCGTTCTGTGCAAAAGGATCTGGTGACAGCTGAATGTGAAGATGCTGAGAAAATTAGGTTCACTGCACATCTGCTTGAAGGACCTGCTGCCCAATGGTGGGAAACTTATCAGATTACTCACCCATTGGACACTTTGACTTGGGAGGAATTCAAGGAAGGATTTCGTAATGCTCATATTCCACAGGCATTATGAATCTGAAACAGGAAGAGTTCCGCAATCTGCGTCAGGGGAACAGAAGTCTTAAGGAGTACATGGATGACTTTCATGCCTTGTCTCGATATGCTCCAGAGGACGTTGACACAGATGTAAAGAGGAAGGCTAAATTTCTCAAGGGGCTAAGTGATGAGCTGAAGATACCTTTGACTGTGGCTATGCTCCAACTTATCAGACACTTCTTGATCAGGCAATCACCCTTGAGGATAGCATGAAGAAAGCTGAAAACAGGAAGAGGAAGATGAATTCAAACAAGCACCACTCTGAACCCTCATTTAAGAAGCAC
The DNA here is from genome assembly GCA_947311845.1 of Poa pratensis. Taxonomy (NCBI): domain Eukaryota; kingdom Viridiplantae; phylum Streptophyta; class Magnoliopsida; order Poales; family Poaceae; genus Poa; species Poa pratensis. The sequence goes on from CAMZMU010000068.1 coordinate 15,994,524, forward strand.
TTTGTTCATGATGGGAACCATGGTCATAAACATGGGAACCACAATGGGGGCAACTTTCACAAACCCCATGCTCACAATCACAATGGAGGATTCAAGGGAAACAATGGAGGATCAAATGGAGGACACAGGGGAAATGGACATGCTGGACATAACCATAACAATGGACAGCATCGCCCAAATTCTGAACCCAAGAAAGATCTCAGCCAGGTGCTCTGCTACAAGTGCAACAACAAGGGACATTATGCTAATGAATGCCCTGAGAAGAGAGTGGACACTCCTAGCAAGCCCAATCCTTTCAACAAGGGACATGTGAACCACATCAATGTTGAAGAAGTCTATGATGAACCTGATGCTGTGATTGGTACGTTCCTAATCAACTCCTGTCCAGCATTAGTTTTATTTGATACTGGAGCATCGCATTCATTCATATCAAGAGCATTTGTTAACAAACATGGGTTAACTGTCGAAAACATGGGGTGCCCAATTAGAGTCAGTTCTCCAGGAGGAGAAATGTTAGTATCATCTGGTTGTAGAAACCTTAACCTTGAGATTGGAAAACATCAGTTTCCAGCAAACCTCCTAATCCTAGAAACCCAAGGACTAGATGTCATTCTAGGGATGGATTGGATGACCCATTTTGAAGGGATCATAGACTGTGCAAATAGAGCAATCACCCTCACCACCCCAGAAAAGAAGATGATCAGATTCAAGTCAAAGTTTGAAATGAAGAAGTTTAAGGTTAATTCTCTTAAGGGGGTTAGCCTCGGGATGTGCTCATAGTAAGGGAATACCCAGATGTGTTTCCTGAAGAACTGCCGGAATGCCACCCGATAGAGATGTCGAGTTTCTCATTGAGCTTAAACCAGGCACAGGACCAATAGCCAAAAGACCATACCCAATGGCGACAGAGGAACTGAAAGAACTCAAGAAACAGTTGGAGGAACAGTTGCAGAAAGGTTTTATCCGTCCAAGTTCTTCACCTTGGGGAGCACCAATCTTGTTTGTTGAGAAGAAAGACAGTACTCAGAGGCTAGTCACGGACTATAGAGCTTTAAATGAAGTAACCATTAAGAACAAATACCCACTCCCTAGAATCAATGACCTTTTGATCAATTGAAAGGAGCCTGTGTGTTCTCAAAGATTGATCTCAGATCTGGATACTTTCAGATGAAGGTTAGAGAGTTGGACATACCTAAGACTGCTTTCACCACCGGTACGGTTGTATGAGTACACAGTTATGCCTTTTGGCTTAACCAATGCGCCGGCATACTTCATGAATATGATGAATAAAGTGTTCATGGATTTCTTAGACAAGTTTGTCGTGTGTTCATCGATGACATCTTGATCTACTCCAAAAGCCACAAGGAACATGAGGAACATCTACGTCAAGTTTTGCAAAGACTTAGAGAGCACAAATTGTATGGCAAGTTCAGCAAATGTGAGTTTTGGCTGGAACAAGTAGGATTTCTAGGACACATTGTGTCTAAGGATGGAATAGCAGTAGACCCTGAAAAGGTTTCCGCAGTAACCAACTGGGAGTCGCCCAAGAATGTGGGAGACATCCGTAGTTTTCTGGGACTAGCAGGATACTATAGGAGATTCATTGAAAATTTCTCCAAAATTGCTAAGGCCTTAACAGAATTGCTACAAAAGGGCAAGAAGTTTGTGTGGACCGAAGAATGTGAAACTAGTTTTCAAGAATTGAAGAAACGTTTAGTATCAGCACCTATTCTATGTTTACCAGATCTAGAGAAAGATTTCCAAGTGTACTGCGATGCTTCACACGAGGACTTGGAGGTGTGTTGATGCAAGAAGGCAAAGTGGTGTCATATGCCTCAAGGCAGCTCAAGAAGCATGAAGTCAACTACCCCACACATGACTTAGAATTAGCAGCAGTAGTACATGCCCTGAAGATATGGAGGCCCTATCTCTATGGAAAGCGTTGTGAAGTATTCACGGACCATAAAAGTCTTAAATACTTCTTCACACAGAAGGAAATGAACATGCGACAAAGGAGATGGCTGGAATTGATCAAGGACTATGACCTAAGTTTGCAATATCACCCAGGAAAAGCCAATGTAGTAGCAGATGCCTTAAGCCGTAAAACCATGTTAACGGACTCACGGCAGGGGAATTGCCAGAAGACCTATGCAAGGGATTCAAGGATCTTAGGTTGGAGATAGTACCTGAAGGTTTTGTAGCATCTCTAGAAGTGCAACCTCTTTTGATGGACAAAATCAAGGAGGCTCAAAAGAAGACAAAGTGATGGAAGAAATCAAGAAAAATTTAGGTGAAGGCAAGGCCAAGGTTTTCGACTAGATGAAGAAGGCATAGTATGGTTCATGAAACGAATTTGTGTTCCAGAAGATGTGATCTCAGAAAGTTGATACTTCAGGAAGCCCATGATTCACCTTACTCCATACACCCGGGTAACACCAAGATGTATATGGATGTGAAGGAGAGGTTTTGGTGGAACAATTTGAAAAGAGATATTGCTGAATATATTGCCAAGTGTGATGTGTGTAGCCGTGTAAAGGCTGAGCATCAGAAGCCAGCAGGGTTACTTCAGCCTTTGCCAGTACCCGACTGGAAATGGGATCAGATTGGGATGGACTTCATCACAGGTCTACCCAGAACCAAGTCTGGTTATGATTCTATTTGGGTTATTGTTGATCGTTTGACCAAGGTAGCTCATTTCGTGCCTGTGAAGACAACTTACACAAGTGCCAAGCTAGCAGATATTTACATGAAGAGAATAGTATGTTTGCATGGAGTTCCAAAGAAGATTGTGTCAGATAGAGGCACTCAATTCACTTCACATTTCTGGAAGCAGTTACATGAAGTCCTTGGAACTAGGCTAGAGTTTAGCACAGCCTTTCACCCCCAGACTGATGGACAGACTGAAAGGGTAAATCAAATCCTGGAGGACATGCTGAGAGCATGTGCATTAGACTATAAGTCTAGTTGGGATGATAATCTCCCATATGCTGAGTTCTCTTATAATAATAGTTATCAAGCCAGCATAGAGATGTCACCATTTGAAGCACTGTATGGAAGGAAATGCACCACCCCACTTTTGTGGAGTGGAGTAGGAGAAAGAAGTCTGTTTGGTCCTGATATAATCGAAGAAGCTGAAGAAAAGGTTAGGCTGATTAAGGACAGATTGAAGGCAGCTCAATCTAGGCAGAAAAGTTATGCTGATTCCAAACGGAGAGAAGTCACTTATGACATGGAGATAGAGCCTATCTTAGAGTCTCACCCCTTCGTGGAGTGAAGAGGTTTGGAATCAAAGGAAAACTGTCACCAAGGTTTATTGGACCTTATAAAGTTTTGTCACGTAAAGGAGAAGTGGCTTATGAATTGGAACTACCGGAAGCACTTTCCGCAGTTCACAATGTTTTCCATGTTAGTCAGCTGAAGAAGTGTCACCCTGAAATGGCAGAAACTCCGCTGAGAGATACAGTGCCACTAGAAGAAGTTCAGCTGGAAAGTGATCTCACTTATGAGGAAAAACCCATAAAAATTTTGGAGACAGCAGAGAGAATTACCAGAACCAAGACCATCAAATTCTGCAAAGTACAATGGAATCATCATTCAGAGGAAGAAGCAACTTGGGAAAGAGAAGATGACCTTAGAGAAGAACATCCTCACCTATTTGCTAGCCAAACCGAATCTCGAGGGCGAGATTCATCTTAAGGGGGTTAGGTTTGTAACATCCCAATTTTCACAAAAATTTAAAACTTTTCATTTGCATCATGCATCATGTCATTGCATCCTTGTTTGCATTGTGTTGAATTCAAATTATGAAATTTAGAGAAAATTGTCCAAAAAAAAACAATATGCATTTTATCTGCAAATGCTTTTCAAACCTATTTCAAACTTTAAATAAAGTTTTTGAATATTTTATCCCCAATACATGCTAAACATGTGGGGCATGTTTTTACAAAAGTATAGAAGTTGGTTTGAGTGATTTTGGTTTTATAAATCAAAAGTTATTTGGATTTTGGATAAAACCAGAAAAGAAAACAGTTTCTGAAAAAAAATAGGTGCGAGCTAGCTAAATGGGCCGAGCCCATTCCTTCCTTCCGCGCGCGCGCCCAGCAAGCGGTCCACGAAGCCCACCTCCCTCTCCCTCTCGCTGACGTGCGGGACCCACCTGTCATCCCCGTCCTCGACGTGAAGAACACGGAGTTCTCTCCGAAACCCTAACCAAATCCCAACCGAATACGGCTTGATTCGCACGCAATCGCACGTGTTGTTGACCCTATATATTCTCCACGTTACCGCCGTCTTTTTGCCCCAAACCAATCGAGACGAGAGCCCCCAGGCTGCCCGCACGAGACGCCGCCGTGCCGCCACTGCCGTCGACGACCTCGCCGTATTCCGGTGAGTCCTTGAGCGCATTGCCTCTCGCAACCCTCCCCTTCGCTTCTACGCGACCGTGCGCTCCTCCCTGACAACTCGCCGTACCCTCTCGTGCAGCAGATCGAGAGATCCATCATCGACAGGAGCTCGCCGCCGCCATCTCCAACATCGACGAGCGATCCCAGGAGGAGAAGGAAGCTCGCGACCTCAACAACCACGCCATCAGATCCGCCGCGACGCCCTGCATCTTCTGGTATGAGCCGTCCATCCCCGCAAGCTTCGTAGTGTAGAGGAGCAGATCTCCGGCGATGGCGCCACCGTAGTAATTAGGTTTCCGGCGAAACTCCGGCGGAAGCACCGATGACCATCTGGTCTTGTAGATCTAGGCCGTTGGATCGATTTTAGACGGTGTAGATTAGAACTTGTCGCGAAAGGGTATGCTCCAATAAGAAGATGCCACGTCGCCACGTCGTCCGCGTCGCCGCACCCGCCCGCATCCGTCCGCACCCGCTTCCGTCCGCGAAGATCTCCGCACCAACCAGAAGTCTCCACGTCGTCCAGCCGTCCGCGAAGCCGCGCCGCAACCCGTCCGCGTCCGCGACGCCCGCGATCTGCAGAAGACCAGTCAACGGGGAGCTCCGCACCAATCAGAGAAGGCCACGTCGACGGAGGACTCCAGCGCGAAGATCTTTTCAGTTTTCTTTACGTTTTAGCCCTGCGCATCACAGATTAGTCCCTGGATTTTAGATTCATTATTAATTTTTATTCCTTTAGCCAAAATTTATGAAATTTATATTTTTGGAAAGATAATAATGTGTAGAAACTTTCTGTATGCTTAATTTGAGGCTTGGACGAAATTAATTTAGAAATTTTTAAAAATGGTTTAATTGATATATTGGCTATAACTTAATTATAAAAATTGATAATTAATCAAAATATTTTGCTATATTTTTGTTTGCATAAGTAATGGCCGTAGTATTGCTCTAGTATTTTTGTATAAGTGTTTTCCTATGTTTTTGCATGTATTTTGTTTTTATTGCTTTTAGGTGTTATTTTAATAAGTAAATTATATTAAAATTGTTCTTCACATTAATTTTTCGAATAGAAAATTTAGCTAAGTAATTATGACCATGTTATATGCAAAATAACTTAGAAATATTTCACCCCACCGAAATATTTCTTCCTTAGAAAATTTTGGGTAATAAAATGTTGAGAACACTTAGAATTTTTACTTAGAAAATTTCAACACATTAAAAAATTGCTAAACTTGTCCTTAGAAATTTTAGTATCTAGAAAACTTAGTTATCCCCCTTAGAATTTATTCTAAGTACTTGCCATAACAAATGTGGGTCCTTAGAAAATTTCATCAACTAGTAATATCATACCTTTCTCCTTAGAAAATTTTAGTACTTCTTATTTTGTTACTTTTCTTAGAAAGTATTTTGGACATGATGTGCTAGTTTTAGTCCTTAGTTAAATTTCGACCCAAGTGATAGGATCTTGGTCCTTAGTCATTTTTGGACCTTCTTGATTGTCTTGTTTTAACTTAGAATTATTTCATGGCATGCATGCATCTCTAGTCCTTAGAAATTTTGCACATCATGCATGACATATTTTTCATTAGAAGTTTTATGAAACTTGTTTGTTTATTATGTATTGTTTGTTGTGTTAGAATCTCCGGAGGGAAACGAAGACTGTTGCAATTGCTGTTGCTATTCTGCTTGTTGCCAAGGCAAGTGGCACACCCCCATGAAATTTCCTAAGTATTTTATATGCATTACTTAGTGTATTTCTTATATGCATGTGTTGGATAGTATTATTGCTATATGCTAAACCCACTATACCTTTACATTAGTTGTGTCTAGAATCCCTTGATAACTTAGTAGATTATTGATGCTATGCAAATGTGTTTTCTTTAAAGTTAATTCTACTAAGTAATTTATCACCTGGGTGGACTTGGTTATGAAAAGATGATGGAAAGGTTGAGTGTCATCTCTTAGGGGTGACCTCTAAGGGATGGTCACTTGTGGTTGCCACCCAGGGTATTAAGGGGCCAAGGTTTTCTCTAAGTGAAGTTGCTTACCGTGCAGCCATTAGTCATATGGGCTCTGGCTAGACGGATTAAGTTGCGTGGACTCGTCCCGACTTGACAGGTGGTGGTAGAATGGTTAGAATGGGAGCGCGTCAAGTCGGCATGGGATGAGGAAATGCTTCTGAAAAGTCTCGTCTCAACTCTCTCCTTTTCCTTAGCACAAATTGAGTGCTTGAGGATAGTTTGGGTTTGTTGGGTCTAATGGTGAAAGTGCACAACCTCTGCAGAGTTAAAACTAAGTACTTAGCCGTGTCCCCGGTTACGGACAATTTGAGCAGCTGATCAAGGATTCAACGAAGGCTTCATCATTCAAATTTCGAAATTAAAACTTGGTGGTGAACAAGGGTAGTTATGACAATGGTTTTCAAGCCATCTTGTCTCAAAAGTTTGAAGGAAAAAGTTTTACAAAGTGTTAGGCAAAATTGGATTTTATGCAAATCAGCCTTCAAACTCCACCAGCCAAATATGCATATAGGTTATAGAGTTATTCCATTAAGTGTCCACATAGTGTCACTTGCCAGATCCATTTTTAATGGTATCTGACCCACTCTGTTGCAAATATTATTTTGTTGCAGACTTTTCTGACGATGAGTAAGGTCACGTTTGGGTTTCGAGTCTGCAACCAAGATGTTTTCGCCTGTGGCGCATCATGAAGAATGGAGGCTCATTGAAGATTTTATTTCCGCTGCTTTATTTGTTTTGAGCTAGCTATAAGCTATGCAAAGATGTATCGAACCATTTATTTTTCCAAGTCTAGATCATTCGTGTAATAATTGATACAATGTTGTGATATTCATCTTAAACTGTGTGTGCAAAGGAAACGATCCAGGGGTTTGCACTATACACAGGTACCTTGCCATTTTCTAAGTGCAGGTACATTACACTTGCTCTGGAAGGAAGGAGGCGAAAGGGGAAAGCAGAGGAGTAATGGGTGCCTGCGACGCGCCCGCAGACTTTATCGCCCCAGAAGCAGTTACCGAGGCATGGTGGGGCCCGCCACTACGCCCGTTACGACCAGGAGATCGTGGCGACGTGGGCGGCCGTTGCTCCCCACGTGTCTCGGGCCAGGCAGGCTTCCTTGGGCCCACGACGCTTCGCCTGCGTCCACGGGACTCTGTCGTGCCCATCGTGGGCCCGGGGGCTACTGTCGGCTCAGTGGAAACCAGGGTACCACGGGCCGGCCTGCCACAGCCCTCGACCTCCTGTCGAGAAATCTACCAAGTCCCAGGCGTCCCAGCCTGGGGAGCCTCGCGAGGAACTTTTCCCTCACGAGGCCTTTGACATCAAGAATACCGCTAAGTCTTGGCGCTCTATCTGCGCTTCCCTCGCGAGGCCTCCCTCGCGAGGCGTCGGACTACTCGGGGTCCCCGGCGAGGTAAATCGCCCTCGTGGGGTTCCTTCAGGAGAAACCAAGCTCTGTCTCTAGTGCAGAGCGCACATGGCCTCTGCGCCCGCCGCAGGGTGACGCGCGCGTCTGCACGCGGTGACAACGACGCCGCAGTTGCCGTTCTCGTGTATAAAGCGGTCCACCAAGCTGTCAGGATGGTGGCTTTATCTGCCAAGGACGACAGAGCCCCGCCATGGACCGAGTCCATGGACAACCCTACTGCCGTCCACCGTCCTCCTCCTTTGTGTCCATGTGGTTGCCCTTCCCGCCTAATGTTTCTAGGGAATAGGTCCGAGGCACCTATATAAGGGGAAGGTGTATGACCAGTGCAAGGGATCGATTCATTCCACCATTAGTCTACTAGGTCGCAAGGAAGGAGAACCAAGCTCTCTTCTTCCTCGAGCTCTTCTATAGCTCTACATTCACCTTCAGCGAACTCTTGTACTGTAAACCTCTCCAAGCAGTGCAATACACATAGCAGGACGTAGGGTCTTTACTCCTCACAGAGGGCTTGAACCTGGGTAAGGATGGGTGTCTTCTCTCTGCCGTGAAGTTGCTCATCCAGCTCGATGAGCACCGTCGCCGTGGTTGTAGAGGGTTTGTTTGACGTTGTGTTCAGCCCCTTACTCGTACTTGGCATCTGTGAGACACACCCCTAGTTCCTTGGGACTAGTCTCCGGCAGCTTCCATTAGTTGTCAAAGAGAAACCTTGGGCATCCCTCTTTCCAAAAAGTCTAAGGAGACTACGGTGGTAGGTCATGGCGATATTTGTAGCATAGCCAGGACAATAAGTCCAGCATTGCCACATCCACCCCTTCCTTCCATGAAGGGTAGTTCAAGACGTAGTCCACGGGCTCTAGGTCTGGTTGAGTGGGATCAGCAGTCATAATAACACGAATCTCCCAACTCGAAACTCCGGGTATGGTTGACTCTACCCTCCTTCCTCTGAAGAATGGTGGGGGCAGCTTCAAGCGGTTGGTCAAAAGGGACAGTTGTCTTCCAAACAGGTGCTCGGACAAAACTCCGACGTAGGCAGTCCTGGTGTAGTCTCTGATCAGTGGCATTTGTATCCAAATTGCAAGCATGTTTATGTGCATAATTCACTTACATCTAAAGCTTTATTGATTAAGTATACCACTGAAATAGTAGTAAAGAAACTATATCATTACTTGAGCTATTTTACAGCCATGCTGTCATATTTGCAGGATTAGTGCGCAAAGGCACACAATTCTCCTGAAGATGTAATTTCGGATGTCCAGAAGTGACCCAGGCCAATACACAAGTGTGGCAGAATTCTGCCTCTCGAGGTCAAGCCTCGTGAGGGAAGAGTAGGCCTCATCAAGCTCATCAGGCTCAGATACCCTCTCGAGGGAAAAGTCCTCTCGAGGGAAAAGGCCTCTCGAGGGAAAAGTCCTCTCGAGGGAAAGGTCCTCTCGAGGGAAAAGTTCTCTCGAGGGAAAAGTCCTCTCGAGGGAAAGGTCCTCTCGAGGCTAATCAGGCTTGTACTCTGCCACTAGACTGACAACTCAAGTTCTCCAATTTCCAAAGATGCAGCGCATATGTGTAGCAGTGCAAGGTCTCAGAAGAAGATAAGCAGCAATTCAAATGTGTTTGACCCAAAAGAGAGGGAAAGAATCAACTTGGAGGGTAAGAAACCCAAAAAGGCAAAAAGTGCAAAAAGGAGGAAACAGCCCATGTGCAACCATGTGCAGGAAAGGTGAGGAAGCTTCCCTCTCCACCAACTCGTGCCACACCTCCACCACAGTTGGAAAAGTTCAGTGCGCAGAGGCACCAAATTTCTATAGCAAAGTTGAACAAGGATCTGATGGAAACATACTCTTGGAGAGCAAGGACCTGAATAGAAAGATCCAAGGATCTTCTTGCGCCGAAAGAAGAGAAGTGGGGGGACACACTTGCAAAAGAGCCAGATTGGATCGGGTCAAAAAGGACCGGCCAGCTCCAACGCAAGGCAGGCCTGGCATTTTCTCTCCCCGACCCCAAGATCCTCTCCACTGCCGGCCGCCGCCGCGGCCAGGCAGGCGTGGCGGTGCGCCACCGACCAGCTGCTGCACCACCGCGCCACCGACGACGACCTCTCCATCCCCTGCGTCCACGACCTGCTGCTCACTAACCTCGGCGCTGGCGACGAAGCCCACGGTGACCTGAGCGACGACGACGACCCCAAGCTCTTCTTCCCCAATCTCACATGCTGCTGCTGCTGCTCTTCTCCAAGCGCTGTAGCCTGAAGCTCCTCTTCCACAGCTCCCAACTCCAGCGCCAACGTCCTCCTCTTCACCAACCTGGGTTGACTCCACTCAATCCCCTCCTTTTTCTCCCTATTTCCTTGCAATTGCTAAGAACCATCGTGAGCTGTAGTGAATTTGTTCAGATTAAATGCATGTGTGTGTAATTCTTGCTTATTTCGGTTGTTACAGTAAGTTGAGTGACACAACTCATTGTTGATTCTGAGATTTAGCTGGTTATGCTCATTTGTAGTTTCATCTGTGGCGTGTATGGCTAGTCCCTGCACGTCGGTTTGTTGCAACATCTTTCCCTTGCCCCCAACTGCTTGTTAACTCACAGCAATCTAGCCTCCCAAAAAGTTGTGATCTTCGTGTTCTGAATTTTCTCCTACCTAAACCTGCTAAAAATCCTCGCTTGCATGACTAGTCTCTGCAAGTTGTGCTCTAAAATCTTGTTCCCTGTCTAAAACTTGCTCGGATCCTTGTTAGTCTCTTGATTGACAACCAAGAGGTTGCAAGTTAAATTCTGAATTTGGATGTTGATCTCACTTGTTTGAACTTTGCTTAAAACCTGCCGTCAGTTAAAACTTGCTCCTTTGAAGCTTGACCTAGCTTTAGCCGAAGCTTGAATGTTGATTGCCTAGTCTCTGTGGGGAACACGACACTCGCAGTTTTGGGTGAAATACCTACTGCTATATTTGCATCGATCAAATTGGCGCCGTTGCCGGGGACTAGCGTCGAACAATTGAGTTAGGCTATAGACTAGGTCTTTGTTTTCTTTTTGTGCATATTATTAACCTCTAACCCTTGTTCTTGTTATTTTCTGTGTTTCTCCTTTGTTTTGTGCAGGTTGTGATAGAACCAGTGTCAGCTTGGATATGGCTTACTATTCAGATCATCATGGACAGGTGAATAGTTGCTCCATTACTATGGAAAAAATTCAAGAACATGAAAGTAAGCTTTTTCAAAGATTGCATCAATTGGCACTTGAGAGAGGTATAGTTTTAGATGATGGGCCTATGCATTCTGATCAATTCAATTATAATGGTTATTCTCATGTTGTCCCTATATGTCACATTTGTGGTATTCATGGCCATACACCTGCTGATTGTCAGCATGGTGGTTATGTACCCACTCCAGATTGTTTTGGCATGAACTTTGCTCCACAGCATGGTTCATACCACAACAATTACTACCCTGGATGGCCTGAAAACCCAAGTATGACATATAGGAACAGCAGCCCACCCATCTCATCATTTTCTCCTAGTTATACAGTGCAGGAATTTAGGTGTCCAGAGAAGAATCATCAAGAACATCATCAGTCCAGTGCTCAGTCCACTCCTCTAGAAGATCAGTCATCTTGGGTGGCAGAATTCAGGAAGAAACAACAAGAGTTGATGGACCAGGTAAATTCACAAATGATGCAGCTGGATGAGAGACTTTCACAATTAGCAACACCTGAGCCCAAGACAGGAGAGATTACAGAAGCTGCTGCCATAGAAGAAGAAGACAAAGAAGAGCTTCAAGTGGACAAAGATGTTGTCATACAAGAGGGTGACAAAGCATGTTTATCTAACCCTCTTGATGATATATTTCCTTGTGAACCTTCTGCCATTACATTGCAATGCATGATACCATCTCTAAAAGAAGAAATGAAAAATGATTTGCCTAAACTTGATAATGCACATTCTCTAAGCAACATTGTTCAGGATCAGGATGATAACACCTACTATTCATATGCTAAAATTATGTTGAAGGATGCATGCTCAAAAATTGCTTATAACTCTCTTGTGGATGCTTATCATTATAACCATGTGCTTTATTGCTATACTTACATTATTGGTTACTCAATTGATGATCTAGTGGGTGTAAACCCTATCACTTGTGCAAGTTTGTCTTTGTGTGGTTGTACTTTCAGGATTTTGCTTGAGCACTTCTCATTGAGGTTGTACATGGTGCGAGTCGACATTCCATGGGATCCTGGTGGATTCAGAGTATGGTTCTGAGGAGAGTAGTTGGAGTGGAGTGAGGAGAAGAGTGAAGAGAGCATGTAAAAAAGGAGAAGGATGCAGATTGCTGTGAGCTGCTACGACATGTGCCCGGTGAGCTGTCTCTTACCCCAGCTGATTGCTACTACTTGTATAAATTCTAAGTTGCAGAATTCTGCCTCTGGAGGGAAATGCCTCTCGAGGGAAATGCCTCTAGAGGGAAGCCTCTCGAGGGAAATGCCTCTTGAGGGAAGCCTCTCGAGGGAAATGCCTCTAGAGGGAGATTCATTTGATTACATGTTCCTAGTCCTGTTGCATTATTTCGAAAAGGTTGAAAATTGATTACTGCATCATGTGAAAACTTTCAGCGGTTGATCTTGTTCATATAAGCTTTCAAGTAGTTATGAATCTTTCTTAGGATTGGCTTATGAGTAATGCAAGATATGCATTTAGAATGAAATATTCAGTCACCAATTTCTTTTGCTTCTTTGTTTAAAATATTTGAATTTCTTGGATGTTCCATTCTGTTTTAAAGCTGAATACCATGATCCTCTTAGTAGCCTTCTCTACTTAACATTTATGCATTAGCATGTCATGTTCTCTGGATCGGTGACATGTGAAGCACTAACTCATGAACTAACTGAAAAATAACAGTACACAATTTTTTGCATTAGCAACCAGTATCCATGGATGGTGGTATGTGAAGCACTAACCTGAAACTATTTAACTGAAAACTGAAGCAAATTCTTGCATTAGCAACTATGATCCCTGGATTGTAGTTTGTGACGCACAAACTTAGGAAACAAGTGTTTGTTTAATCCCTAACTGTCTAACCCATGCATATTTGCAGCATTAGCCTACTATGTTCTTTGGAACTGTAGCAGGTGAAGCACTAACTCAGCATTTGCATCCTTGCATTTGGGCTATTGTTTGGATCATGCTATTTAACTTTACTACTTGTAAAGTATCCTAGTAGTTCAATGTTTTTAAATTTTGAAGCACTTGAAAGTTCAAATGAAATCTCATTCTGAATTTGTCATGCGCAATTCATAAGTTTAAACCTAGAAATGAGTCATAACCACATGGATCCATATATCTTCAAGAAAGGTCACTGTTCATTTTCAGTTGTTGTAATTTAATTTCCAATCAGCTTTACTTGAGGACAAGCAAAGATTTAAGTGTGGGGGATTTGATCAGTGGCATTTGTATCCAAATTGCAAGCATGTTTATGTGCATAATTCACTTACATCTAAAGCTTTATTGATTAAGTATACCACTGAAATAGTAGTAAAGAAACTATATTCATTACTTGACCTATTTTACAGCCATGCTGTCATATTTGCAGGATTAGTGCGCAAAGGCACACAATTCTCCTGAAGATGTAATTTTGGATGTCCAGAAGTGACCCAGGCCAATACACAAGTGTGGCAGAATTCAGCCTCTCGATGTCAAGCCTCGTGAGGGAAGAGTAGGCCTCATCAAGCTCATCAGGCTCAGATACCCTCTCGAGGGAAAAGTCCTCTCGAGGGAAAAGGCCTCTCGAGGGAAAAGTCCTCTCGAGGGAAAGGTCCTCTCGAGGGAAAAATTCTCTCGAGGGAAAAGTCCTCTCGAGGGAAAAGTCCTCTCGAGGGAAAGGTCCTCTCGAGGCTAATCAGGCTTGTACTCTGCCACTAGACTGACAACTCAAGTTCTCCAATTTCCAAAGATGCAACGCATATGTGTAGCAGTGCAAGGTCTCAGATGAAGATAAGCAGCAATTCAAATGTGTTTGACCCAAAAGAGAGGGAAAGAATCAACTTGGAGGGCAAGAAACCCAAAAAGGCAAAAAGTGCAAAAAGGAGGAAACAGCCCATGTGCAACCATGTGCAGGAAAGGTGAGGAAGCTTCCCTCTCCACCAACTCGTGCCACACCTCCACCACAGTTGGAAAAGTTCAGTGCGCAGAGGCACCAAATTTCTACAGCAAAGTTGAACAAGGATCTGATGGAAACATACTCTTGGAGAGCAAGGACCTGAATAGAAAGATCCAAGGATCTTCTTGCGCAGAAAGAAGAGAAGTGGGGGGACACACTTGCAAAAGAGCCAGATTGGATCGGGTCAAAAAGGACCGGCCAGCTCCAACGCAAGGCAGGCCTGGCATTTTCTCTCCCCGACCCCAAGATCCTCTCCACTGCCGGCCGCCACCGCGGCCAGGCAGGCATGGCGGCACGCCACCGACCAGCTGCTGCACCACCGTGCCACCGACGACGACTTCTCCATCCCCTGCGTCCACGACCTGCTGCTCACTAACCTCGGCGCTGGCGACGAAGCCCACGGTGACCTGAGCGACGACGACGACCCCAAGCTCTTCTTCCCCAATCTCACGTGTTGCTGCTGCTGCTCTTCTCCAAGCGTTGTAGCCTGAAGCTCCTCTTCCACAGCTCCCAACTCCAGCGCCAACGTCCTCCTCTTCACCAACCTGGGTTGACTCCACTCAATCCCCTCCTTTTTCTCCCTATTTCCTTGCAATTGCTAAGAACCATCGTGAGCTGTAGTGAATTTGTTCAGATTAAATGCATGTGTGTGTAATTCTTCCTTATTTCGGTTGTTACAGTAAGTTGAGTGACACAACTCATTGTTGATTCTGAGATTTAGCTGGTTATGCTCATTTGTAGTTTGATATGTGGCGTGTATGTCTAGTCCCTGCACGTCGGTTTGTTGCAACATCTTTCCCTTGCCCCCAACTGCTTGTTAACTCACAGCAATCTAGCCTCCCAGAAAGTTGTGATCTTCGTGTTCTGAATTTTCTCCTACCTAAACCTGCTAAAAATCCTCGCTTGCATGACTAGTCTCTGCAAGTTGTGCTCTAAAATCTTGTTCCCTGTCTAAAACTTGCTCGGATCCTTGTTAGTCTCTTGATTGACAACCAAGAGGTTGCAAGTTAAATTCTGAATTTGGATGTTGATCTCACTTGTTTGAACTTTGCTTAAAACCTGCCGTCAGTTAAAACTTGCTCCTTTGAAGCTTGACCTAGCTTTAGTCGAAGCTTGAATGTTGATTGCCTAGTCTCTGTGGGGAACACGACACTCGCAGTTTTGGGTGAAATACCTACTGCTATATTTGCATCGATCAGTCTCCCATCTATTTTGAAAAGGGAAAGAGGTATTAGATCTCAATGAAATGGTAAGAGGTTACAAGAAGAATTTAAAGTATTTCATAAGACGTAAAGGAAAGTCTTGTAGAAATTTTAAAATTTTCATATTTAACATTTTTAATTATTTTAATTACGATCTCTTGCTATTCCTATAGTCTGGTTTCCAATCCTAGGGGTTTTCGAGTCTACAAGCAACATTATGCTCTGATACCATCTGTAGCACCCTTGCTTATCAAAGCATTGGTGTCCATCAAAAGTGCGGAAGACTTGGATCATTTAAGACTTCGCACTCTCACATAAGATGAAATATCTCACAATAATGTATAACTTGAACAAAAAGGAGTACAAATGATCCGAAAATAACTTAGTACGATTACATCTTTGCATAGCCCATGGCTAGCTTTAATTAAATAAAGATGTTCAAAACTTATTTCAGAGTTCACACGCAAAAGTAAATAGTAGCATGGAGCTACATCCTCTCCATGACGCCACTGGCAAATCATGTTGGTGGTAGCTCGAAAGATTCCCCCTTACTCCTCCTCCGTATAATCTGCAATTGTGAGTTGCAGCCCGAATCGTTGGTTCAGCACAATAGAATTGTGGTGGCAAGCGACTATGGTGGCATATAAATGGCAAGACTATTACTACATGCATATTTGGCTGGTGGAGCTCAAAGCTATTTGCGGAAAGCAAGTTTTCTCCTATATTTTGATAAAACACCTTTGAACCATCATCACCTTTATTACGAGACATCGCGGACTCTTCCGTGTCTCCTACCCGTGTTCACCCATCAAGTTTTATTTATGAAATTGGAATGAAGAGATTTTTCATCAACAACCTTGTTTCGTCACTCAGAATTGTCCATAACCGGGGGCACGGCTAAGATCTTAGTTTAGAAAGAACTCTCGAGAGCTTGTGCACTTTCACCATTAGACTCGATCAGCCACAAACTATCCCGTACACACATTTAGCGCACGGGAAAAGGAGAAGATCAAGACGAGACTTTTCAGAATTTGTTCACCTTTAGCCTTCAGGGGAGACCACCGCCGTCCTATTCCCAACTACCACCCAGATACTCCCAGGCCAAGAATCACTCCAACTTACTCCATCAAGACAAAGCCCATTTGATTAATGGTTGCACAGAAAGCAATTAGACTTGGTGTAACTTTAAATCTCAAAGCCCTGGGTGGCATCCACAAGTGATGTACTCAGACCGCCCCATTGGCTCCTGAGCACCCACTCAACTGTTGACCATGACATACTCAGGCCGCCCTCATTTGGCCCCTGAGCACTCAATCTGGGTCCCATCCATCCGCACCACTCCACCCAGGCAGCAATTTAATTTAGTTGAATTTTCACTTAACACACTCTACAATAAAACATTCACATTTTGCATAGCATGTACTCAACTAAATTAAATAGGTTTCTACCATGGATTGTCCTATGGATAAACTATATAGGTTTGCATAGCATAGTAGTTGACAGTATCCTATCATGCAATTTCTGAAAACACTAATAATGCAATATCCAAAATAGGGGCGTTTATGATGTCACCTGCCTTGGCAGTAGTTCGAGTTGACGCAAGTCTCACAATAGGCAGCTCACTCCTCACAATCTAAACAAACAATAATTCAAACATAAACAGACAGTTCACAATGCGCAATACATAAAAGATGCAATGCATGAGTGTTGCAATTATCACAAGACATAAATTAACGATAGTTTACCTTTATTTATTCCTCTAGTTGCTATATGCGCATGATGCATTAATAAATATTAAAATATAATTAATGCATTATAACTATTTATTAAACCATTACACACGCTTTTGAAACAATAAAATGAAATAAATCTTTATACTTCATAGAAAAATTATATTAAAACTTCTCTGGACAGATACTTTAATATGTGAACATTATCAAAAATATTTATCCTTTTTCGAATTACGATAATTAAGTTATACGTGAAATACACCGTATTGTATTTCTGCTATCAGAAAATAATACTACGCTGAAACTAGAATATTTTTACATATTTGAAAAGATATGATTTTTCTGAATCCACAACCATAAATATTATCAAAATCGGAGCTACGGTTGATTTACTATGAATTTAACAAGTTTTTTTTTGTTGTACCGGATCGGGTCAACGACGGCGGCGGGCGGCGGTCCGGCGACGGCGGCGGTCGGCGGCGGCGCGGCTCGGATTAGGGTTTCACCGGGGCCCCCCGGTCCCGGTATATATAGGCAGCCGAAAACTTTAAAAAAAAATCCGGGTCGGTTTCGAAACTGGGCCGGATTCGGCCCGGTTTAGGTCCGGCTCCTTTTTTTTATTCTTTCGTTTTTCTTTTATTCCTTTTACTAAATTCAACATATCTTTTGATTCCGTACTCCGAATTGAGTCAAACAACTTTTGAAAAAAATCGTAAAAACATTTACTTTTCAAATAACTTACTTAGGAATACTTTTAGATAAAATAATTTTAAATTATATAGCAATCTTTAATATTGCTAATCGATGTAACTACTCGTATCGTAACTTTTTATTTTTAGGAAAATTTCTATAAGCACAAATTGGATATTTTAATAACTAAATGCCAGACTTTTATGATTTTTATGCATGTGTGCATGAGTTTTAAATTTTTGCAAATTTGGGATGTCACATGAGTGGTGATTGTGTTTTTGGGTTTTGGTTTGTAAATGCAAGTAATAAAAGTGTTTTTGAATTTTTGGATTTTTTAATAGCTGAAAATGAAAAGTGACCTAAATGCATTGGAAAGGTGTTTCTTATGATTAAAATTGGATCGGGGTTCATGATTTCATAAATGCACTCTCTCTTTAAAGTAGTGGTGGACAAAGGAACAATATAATTCACATATTTGATTGCAACAATGTTTATGTCAAGAATATAATTATATGGGCATCGCGTCATAACATAGAGATGTTTGGTTATTCATCTCTCTCATACTCCACTAGGATGGGAAATAAATCTAAGCACCCTAGTATTAAGATAAATCAGAGTATAGCCTTAAGTCAATGACATGAAGTTAAAATAAGAACATGCTAGACCTAGTCATGGAGAAGTGGCAATGGTCACACCAAATCCCCGGTAGCATGGTATTTTCTTTATCCCTAGTGAGGCAACAAAGTAAGGTAAACAACCAAGTGGATCGCGAGATTTCAGTTGTCAGCTTTCCGTTAGCCACCCCCCCCCCCCCCCCCACATTACTCCAACTAATGCACATGTTCCCCCTCACACGCCCTCATGAACAAGCTGTAAACAAGAACGGGGTACATAATATGCATCTATTCTTATAACTGAAACTTAAAACAATTGCAATCTCATATATTAACTCATAAAAAGATCCACCACAAAGGGTAATACAACGGTGACCGTAATCATGTTAGGCAGCTCATACGGTGCTAATATAATGAAGTTCAAGAGAGGAGAGATACATAAGCTACTTCCACAAACCCATAGTCCAGGGGTGGACTACTCCCTCTTCATCATGGTGACGATGGTGGAGTCGTTGGAGAAGATGGAGACCACGCCGGCAGCGCCCCGTCGGAGTTTTTCCCCTCCAATCTGCAGCTCCAGGTCTCTGCTTCGTGGTTCTGTGTTTCTGCGGCGCTCTCCTCCGATAGCCGTCATGGGACTATTTTTATAGTCGGTTTTAGATCAAGACGGAGGCACGGAGACGAAAATCGACGGCATCAGAGCTTCGAGGGGGAAACGGGCATGGCCCACGCGGCCAAGGAATCTGGCCGCGCGCGTGGGACCAACTCTTTTCTCCCTCGGACTTCCTTTTTTGCTGATCCTTGGCTCGTACGTTTCCTTCCTTCCAAAAACCTATCCACGTAAAATATTAGGTCATTTGGACGTCGTTTGTGTCCCTGAAACGTGAAAATATAGAAAAATAGGGTTTCTGACTGTGCAGGGTTAATTCCGGAAAAATAGGGAAACTGTGAATTATTCCCATAAATCAATATAAAACATGAATATAACCCATATATGATGCAAATATGATGAAATAACAAGTAATAAAGTGCGAAGTTCATGTATGCATTTTACATGTATCAGTATGCTCTTCTACGTGAGGAGTTCAACACCTTCATAATGAAGAAAGGTCTATATGCATTGGCAGCTGTTCAAGCTGATGCGGCAACCATGAACGCAATAGATTGGTGGTTCAACTATGGATCAACAACTCCACATTTAGCTGAGGTAGCTAAGAAAGTCTTATCCCAACCAATCATTAGCTCCTCTGCTGAAAGAAATTGGAGTACATATTCTTTTATTCATAGTGTGAAGAGAAACAAGTTGAATGGAAAGACAGCCGACAAAATTGTCTATATTCATGCGAACGAGAGGCTTAGAAGAAGGTTTTCCGAGGGCTATAATTCAGGTCCACATTATAAAGTGGGATGTGGAACCTGATAATAGTATATTGGAGGATTCAACTTTGAAGCTTGAGCAGCTACGTTGGACCAGTTTGGAGGATAAGAATGTTGTTGATGACTCAGCTGATCCACAACAGAACAAACGCAAGAGGAAGTAACTGGTAATGTGAATTTGAAACTCTACAATATATTGTCTCCTCTCTGTATTTTTAGTGGTTACTAATAGTTCTTTTTTTGTTTGAAGGCACATGATGAGAGTTGGTGATATGGGGAAGACGTGACGCTCAAAGGCTACTGTTGAAGTGTTTATTTCCGTCCTTATACAAAAATTTGTTTGCTTATTTCGTACTTTTTTTATTATAATTTCGGATTTATGTGTGAAGTCAAATATTTGGCTAAATACTTTTGATGTGAACTTCAATTAAATATCATGGTTTATTAGTTTCATCCATATTGTTGATTATGCTCCTTGAGGTTCATCGACCCAACTAGGGGAGGTTCACATTTCTCGACCCGCCGTATCGTCCCGGGTTCGTCGTCCCAACTAAGTGAGATTCACGTTCCTCGACCGACCCACTATATTGTATCGGGTTCATCGTCCCGGCACTGATTGGTTCGTGTTCCCTCAACCGAATAATCATTAGAGAGATGTATACTCCTTCCGTTCCCTAGTTTTTCAAGGCTCCGACTCTCGTCCCACGTTCCCGTCTCTCGACCCCGCTGTTCCGGGAACATGGCTACTATGCTTCTGATTCATGAGATTTAACTGAATTCTTGTTCCAGCTGAACTGCAGATTCTGGTAAATGCTGGTGAGGTGATGGTCACTGCTAGTTCAGTTCTGTAAGATTGTCCCGGCCGGAAGCAGAGGCAATGGCAGGGCTAGCAAACAATCCAATTCTTTAGTACGATTGTGCCTTGGTGGTGTCATCAATTGTTAGCTTATTCTGCAATGTACTTACTGAATTTTGAGTGATCATCGCAAGAGAACAAAGCAAGATGGCACCAAGAGGTGTGGGTCACTGTATGCTTCTGTAACAGATTGTAACCACATTTCCTATATTCATAAATAAAGTTCTCTCTTTGAATTATGAGGATCTCTTGGCATAGATTTGTTCTGTTTTGAGCTTAGTGGTAGCTACTATCCCAGCCTGCTGTACCTATTTAATAAGCTGGCATGGCTTGACCTTCAGCTTCTGACACTTTGATTGAAATTAACATGGAAATAAAATAACCAGACAACCAACATGGTCATTGTTTGGAAACAGGAAGGACAACGGACAATGAGCAAGTCACAGAATATACATGAAGCTAGATTGACAATCTCTACCTAACTAGTTAGCGTGCACGTGCAACGCACGTCTCCACAAAATTCAGCAAAATATACGTGTGAATGCGATGTTTTCTTAGACCAATTTTAAATCATTTGCAAAAGAATTTCTAAACCATGCATAGACATGATATACGTGTCTCTTACTTAATATAGAAAGGTAAACCAATCAGTTTGATTACTTTCGATAATATAGTCCAGTATCTTTGTAGTCAATGTCAATCGACTAATATGAAGTTATTTTTAGAATACACCCTCTCTCCTTCGTTATCCCTATCCTGCCTTCGAAAATTGCATAATAAAGAAAATCACCAATGGTAATTTCTTCATACTTGTGGCTTGATTAACACACTGCATACTAACTAATGACTCAAAAGTGCAGTAAATCCATGTTCAGAAGTGGTGTTGTTGGTGGGAAGGATGACGTACCCGCACCGCCACGACCACACCCAAGAAAGACTCTCAATTAAATCTAGTATAATCTGGTCCTAAAATATATCACATGATAGTATATACACTATGATATATTTCATATTTTTTTTAGCAGAATAGAGACTGTCACTCAAAACAAGAAAAGGGTGAAAGGAGCACCACACTTGCGGCGTCCATTGATATGGCGCGTCGACTGATATGCATCAATAATGACAATATTTTAGGTTTAGAAATAGTAAGAAACTCGGCGTGGAGGCGGATTGAAACGGATCTTAACCTAGGATGGAAAACTACCTCCTCCAGCCTTTGTTTCCTTAGTTGCTCAACTATTTTTCAATAGCATTCTTTATGATAGTAATGACATGGCTAAGATGGTGCTACATAAATTTAATTTTTGATTCCACTGTTCTTTTTAACCTCCGCGTTCACAGAAATCTGTTTTGGTTCCACTATTCTAAAATTTGGAAATCATGTGCCCAGATGAGTATGTCATCACACATGGTGTTCATGAAGACAAAAATGAATAAAAATAACGATCTTGTTACCAGAAAGAAGAATTTAAGTAACAATGTAGGTACGCGACTGGCAACATATTATCCATTTTAAACTATGTGCATACACAATTTTATCACCGCAGGTAAGTACCTCAGATATACACAGTACATTTCAATTTACTAAGCTTTAGGATATTCTGGTGAGAGCTGGCCCTCCAGACGTAACCTTTGGATACATAAAGTTCTTACTCCAAATGGGATGTTGCTACCGGACCACTTCATTCCGCTCAGTTGTCACATCCCAAATTTAGAAACTAAGAAAAACTTAGTTTCACAAGACCCAAAATTCAGAACCAACAAAAACTTTTTGAAATGTTTCATTGATGATTGTATTTTCCTTCCCATTGCTGTGTTTGAACTTGTGTGACTTGTTGTTTAAAGTTGTTGACTAGTAAATATAAGACACAACCAATATAAAAATATATTTAACTTTGGTGATCATGTTATGACAAGAAAATATTCCATGTATCTTTTCCATTCTTATTTTGGCCAACTCCATTTCAATGACACTTGGTTTATCAGCAACCAAAACTAATACCAGTAATTGAGAAAGTAAAAGTATTTCTAGAACTATGTGTTCCTACAAATGTGGAGATCTATATGATATCTCCTATCTATCTTTTAAAACTTGATATTTTGCATTTGTATGCAACTCCCATTTTATAAGCTTTGGTTATCATTTCATTTTAAAAGAGAACACCAGTGGGAAATATATTACCCCACATATTTTGTCTTGCTCAAAACCCTTTCCAAAAGTATCAAGGTGGAGTTGAGATAGTTTTAAACATCATCTTGTCATAATTGAGTGTGATCATTTCTACAAGATAGTATTGTTAATTATGGAAATGGTGGTATGATTAATTCTTGTGGTTTGATTTGTGTGGTCATAAGTGTGATGTTGATATTGTTGTGTTTGTTGCTTGTGGGGGTAATTCCTCAGTTGTGCTTAATACTAGAATAAGACACATTTGACAACAAATTTGGTATGTGACATGAATAAAAACAAACCCTCTAGAAATATTCACACCTAAGTTGAAATCCTAAATTAAGGGAAGTGATCTTATTTAATTTCCCTCTATCTCTACTCCTCTATTTGATGAAAACAATTATATTTCCTTATTCTAGGAATGAGATGAAATAATAATCATTTCAACCCCATCTCACTCCCTCCTCAAGTAAACATACTTTTCAATTTTAAACAAAACTCTCAAAGTATTTAACAAAAGGAAATTAAGATCATGATAAATAAATGATCTTAATAAATTATTCCTCCCTATTTCTCTGTTTCTTTCAAACCAATATTTTCTCCATGAAAATATAACTTAATTGAAGTTACCTTATTTGTCAAGAAAGTTCCAAAAGTTCAAAACAATATTTTATCACTTGTTTTAAAATATTAAAGAAATGTTAATTTAGTTTTACCAAAAATCATTTATTTAAACTCTATGAACAATTTATGTTCAAAACATTTTATTTTGAAAAACCAATTTTTGTGGAGGCTCTAGTTGACAAGGGGAGCCTACCCAAATATTTTCAAATTTTTATAAAATGTTTTAGTACCCCAAATAATTCCCTAAAACCCTACTGGTTTTAAAAGAAATAAAAGAAACAGGAAAAAGGACTTAGTTGCAAATAGGAAAAACAATCCAGGGGGCGTTGTGCAAAATGGTCGTCGTCCTCCTGTAGCAGCAGTGCGCCCGACGCCGTTGTCGTCCTCCCGTGCGTCGCCGCCCGGACCCCCCTCCCCCGCGCTCTCCTCTCCTCTCCTCTCCTCTGCGAACAGAATAAGAGGAGCACCACCCCCCCCCCCCCCGCTCCTCTGCTCTCCTGCTCCCTCTCTCCCCCTTTGTTTTCTCTCCACCATGGCCGCGCCTCGGCCGAGCTCGCCGCCGAGTATCGCCGGCGATTGGAGCCACCCCGAGCCAAGCGACGACCACCACCAGCTCCGCCATGATCTCCTCCACCTCCTCGTAGAAGTAATCGAGATGGGACGCCGTCGTTCGCGAGATCGCCGCCGTCTTCTTCCTCTCCGGCCGACGCACTCCGATCAAGCTCGCCACCGCCTCCGACCACCTCAGCACCAACGGAACGCACTCACGCATCTAGGGTGAGCAGGCGCACCTCCTGGACAATTCCGTTCATCCCGGTTCGCCGTAGTTCGTCGCGTCACCATTAGCCCGTAGCTCGCCGCCGCCCGACCTCGTCGCCGGAGCTTTTTGCCGGCGACCATTGGGTCCATAACGCCGCCACTAGGTAGCCCGCACTCGTGCGTGTTGAGTGCGAGCGTTAGTTGGCCTCCAAGCGCCGTAGAACATCGAACCCGTGCGCGTCGCCGCCGGTGGTCGCCGCGGCCGTGCGCGACGTCGACGAGCACCGTCACACCTCAAAAGGACGCACGCCCGTATACAATCACCAGCACCGAGCCAGCCCAGTGGCTAGCACACACGCACACGCACGCGAGGTCGCGAGTTCGATCCCCCGCAGCGCGTTGCCTTTTCGTTTATTTTCGCACGCTGACAAGCGGGCCCCACCGGTCAGCGACCGTGGTGGCCAGCACCGCCCGCACCCGCGCCCAGTCAGCGCCAGCGTGGCCTTGGGCCCGCATGGCAATGGCTGTGGCTAGCCCAGCCCTGAGTGAGAAAAGTTTCGGACGTGTTTTCTGAAAAATAAAATAAAAAGACAGATTCAAATTTAAACTTATAAAATGCATATCTTTTTGAATATTGATCCAAAAATTACAAATAATATACCAAATTGTTCAGAAAAATAAGGCCAGTCTTTTGGTGTAATTCACCTATCCAGATAAATTAATTTATTTAATGTTTTATTAAAATAAAGAAAATGGCAGAATATAAAATAAATTGGAAAAATTCATATCTTTAAAACTAATGATCCAAAAATTAAGTTTGATCTCTTAAAATGTTCAGCAAGTGGTAACCTTTATGTCCCACCTTGTTTCCAAACGTGGATAATTATTTTGTAACGTTGTTTAAAATAAACTAACAAAAGGGCAGATTAAAAAGGGATTTTTATAAATTAATCTGTAATGATTTTTGGAGCAAACCCAATTTTGCTAGGTTCCTAGTATTTCACTTTATCATATCCTAACTTGGTATAATATTTTGACTCACAGAAAATATATAGTGACCTAACTTTTGTCTGAAGTATTTCCTGTTCAACCGGAGGTGCTTGTTGTTAACCTTCGCCTCAGATAGTTTTGTGATCGATGTACCTAGCTTGCGTATAGGCGATAGACTACTGACTAGTATAAAACCCTCGTAAGTGTAGATCCTAGCTGTTGCCCGAACGATTAGCTCGAAGCTTACGGGTTGTTACTTGCTTGTATACCACTTGTGGTTTGATTTGCTTAGTGATTGTTGTGTTACCCTCCTGTTTGCGACGCTAGATATAAACACTACCGGAGTGGTCTCTGGAACGGAGTTATTGAGGAAGGGGAATTCGTTGAACCTGAAGATCAAGACCAAGTTTACTTTGCCGAGCAAGGCAAGCTATCCTCTGAGCTTGCATTTATATACATCTATTTTTGTTCACATGTTTTACTTATAAAGAGCAAAAGTTATTTATGTGGTGTTTGCCACAAAAGCTATGATTTTGAAAACCCTTTTCCAAATTATAAGTATATTATTTTGACACCCTATCTGGAGATATTAGATGGAAATTCTTTTTCAAACTATAGGATGGGAAAAATATTGGTTACTCAAAACTCCTTTGGAAATACTTGTGTGGTTGTGGAATACCGAGATGTCGGTGGGGAAATGGAGAAGTGGTGAATGGTGATGTTTATGAAAAATGCACATTGTGTCCTTGTACTTACAGAACAACCAATACCTGTGCGACCACATTTACCCACCTATGGGAAAGGGGCGTAGTCATATAATTTGCTCATATTAGTATGGGACTCCTCAACAACGAGGATGACCTCGTTCCATGAGGGGATGGTCATGGCGACCTACCCCCTGACCTGGGTCCTGGCATCTGAGGATGGGGGATTGAAGGGTTCGCTCGCCGGGCAGAACTATGAGTCCTCACACTTAGGTTTCCCGACGGGGAATCTGGACTAGGTGTTGATGGAAAGGATGATAATTTCGTAGCGGTAGGATCCTATACTAGCATGAGCAAAGGACAGGCTATGGTCGGTGGCTCAACTTCGCATACACCTTGTATGGCGGGACGTGGCTGACACGATGAGTTACCGGATGGGTGTGGGAAAAGCGTGCTACCTCTGCAGAGGGTTAAAACTATTCGAATAGCCGAGTCCTCGGATATGGACAGTTGGAAAGAACTGCTTTGACCATGTGCAAGTTTTGCAAAGTTTTGGGATTTGAAAATAAAATGGAGATGTGTGGTATCTGCAACTCTACCGACGGGCTGGTATGAGGTTGCTGGAGAATGATTGACCATGACGGGCTATGGTCGGGAAGTGAAGAGTTTTGTGATTTGAAAGGGGAAAATGTTTTATGCAACTATGCCAACGGGCCGGCATGAGGTTGTTGGGATTGAATGACCATGACGGGTTATGGTCGAAAAAGGAGGAGTTTTGGAGAAATAAACCCAATGGTGATTTTCCGGGAAAAATGTTTATAAAAGAGACTTCTTACCTAGTTCAACAGAGATATATTTTTTTGGAAAAAGTGTTAAACGAGACTTCTTACAAAAACAGATTTATGGGAAAAGTTCTAAAAGACTTCTTTCCTTTTTCAACAAAGATATAAAGATGCCTTCTCAAAATAAAGGTTTTTATTCTAATAAAAATGATGTTGTTGCATGCTCATGTCGGGGGTAGTTTGCGAGTACATAAATGTACTCATGGCTGTGTCCCTGGATATTTCCATGTCCAGAGTTCAAGAAGAAGTATGCTGAAGACCGAGAGATCGATGACGTTAATGCGAACTAGGGCGCTTCCCAGTCAGCTGCCTGTGGGGTTATGGCAAACGACTTGGGCTCCACGTTGTTTGGTGATTTCCGCTGCGAGTACCTGATGAAGTTATGGCTTCAATCAAGTGAGTAAATTTATTCGGTATTTATGGGTGTTCTTTTGATACCAGTTTGATTGTGCTCAGCGGCAGACTGATCATGGGATCGCTGATGTTGTAGGCACAAGGGTATTTCGGACAGCTAATCCGGGGTCCCCACAGACTTGGTATCAGAGCCATCCTGATTGTAACAGACCTTAGTTAGCATGGACGTTAGTTAGGAAAGAAATATTTTGTTAAAAATATATTGTTACCAAAAACATATTTTTATCCAAGGAAGTCCAAAAATAACTTCCACTCTCCTCACCATCTCAAATATTTCCGAGTCTCGTCCCTCTATTTAAGATTTTCCAAGGATTTCTCTACTCCTTCTTACCCGTTCAAAATACTTGACGATGAGCCCCAGTGAGACCTAATTAGCTAGCACCTACAAAGAGAAGCCTCCATCTCGAAGATGCAATATTCAACATCAAGGTGATTGATCTGCAAATACCAAGATCGTTAGTGTCAATAAAGCAAGAAACCTCGAAGACCTCAACTCAATATCAACAATTCCACTCAGTTACTACCTTGACAATCTTAAGTATTCCAGCTAAAGACTAAGGCGATAAAATGAAGACTTCAATAGCCCTGTTTCACCATGGCCCATAGGAGGAAATTATTTTGGAAAGAAAAATATTACTACCTAAAATCACTTGTATCTAAGGAAGCCTAAGTGTAGCTTCCACTCTTTTCACCTTCTCAAATTATTCTAAACCTTATCTCTTGTCTAAAGGTTTACCCAAAGTCTTCAACAGCAAGGCGATTTATATGCGAAGGCCGATGATCCGTGCAACCTTCCAAAATCGCAGTAATTTCACCGCCAAAGTTTCCCACTTGGACAAGGTGAAGAAAATCCTCGAGATACAAAGACCCATAGGATCAATAGGATAAGCTTGTTTTACTTGAGCAGTCCCCACCTTCCACGGTATTAAACGTCTGTTGGTGCTAAAAGTGCCTTGATTGATTCTTGCTTGTGTGTTGCATTTATGTGTGTTGTTTTCCTGGTGTGTTTCACAAAACCCGCCTTGTCGGGAACCCAAAGTAACCACACTTTTATCTGTTGCTTTATTTTTGACAGTTAGCAACAAAACCTTTTTGCGTTGTTGGCCACAGATGTACTCTTTGTACCCTCTCAAAAGCCCGACTTAGAAAACTCTTCGGAAAACTTTCTCCTAAGTAAGAGAAGCCAGGTATGGAATACTCGCTACCCCAAGACTCTGCAACCTTCTGCAAGACTGATAGCGGTCTTCATACGTTGTTTTGTGCAACCACATCAAGCCATCGAGAAAGATGAAGATTCAAGACCCGACGGTAGATGACACTGGTCGTATTCCGTCGGACTAACAAAACAATATGAAAAACTAACATAACTAACATAATTATCTAACTTTAAATCCCTTTAGAAATAGTGTGATATTTTAATGTTCGTGTTATATAGAAGTAGTTTGGTAACAAGCCTCATGAACTTGTTAGCAAATCGCTTTTGTATGCTCAAACAATTGAGTGTCATATACAAATAAACGGAACCTCAGATAATCCAGTCCACCTTAGCCTCTGGAATATGAAAAGTAGTTTGATGACAAGACTAGCTACCTTGTTAACAAATTCTTCTCGTAAGACTAAGGCAATTGATGTTATAAAAGACCTCCACAATTTTATACAACTAACTAATAGAAAGCTTGCTCGGACTAAGTGGATGCCTTCACCACAGGGGTGAAGCAAATGTTGTTAGAACTCAAATCAAGGACAATAATAATTTTCTTAAGTCGAGTGTATACCTTAGGAGTTACTCAAGTTCTAAGTAAGAAAATCACAAGAAGATTTATAGTGTTTCCCCCAAGGATATGATTCCCAAAAACAAGAAAAGAAAGAGGTGCCAGTGGACGACTCAAAACTAATTGGTAGAGAGGAGACTTTAGGAAGATATAAGAGTGTTGGACTATAAGATTATTAGTCAGCAGGACCCCTTGAGAATCTAGTGATGAAATCAAAATTTGTTGGATAATGTTGGTAATGTCAAACATTTGAGGTTTAGAATAGGAGTGAAAACTTGGAGTGGATCGATAAATTAATTGGGTTTGGACAGATGATATATTTGATTAATACTCTGGGGCTAACCAGTTGTGGACCCCAACCATTGGTGGTTACCTGGAACTAGAAGACGTGACCTTTGATTTAAGGTTTAGAAATAAAGGTGAAAGTATTGGATTTTTAGGAAGCACTTGCTGATAAAATGATGTTTGGATTGGTTAGAAGCAAGTAAAGTAAGAAGAATACTCTGGTGTTGGAATGTTTAGGGTGATTCTAGAGCAAGTGACCCTTGTACTAAATTCTTATGGAATTATAGGAAGTGGTCAAAGATGAGTTAGCAAATGAGTAGATCGTTGTATGCAAGAAATAATTGGTGGAGGATAAGTGAATGTTTATCGGATTCTAGGAATCAATATGACTTGGTCTAGTAGCAAGACATTCTAGGTGACAGTAGTTTTCAGAGCTTGTCACGCTCTGTTTGGATTATTCTTAGAAAGATCTTTTATCTTTGATTAAGAAGATCAAGGCCCAATAGTGTGGAGATAAAATCTGAATTTGGTTAGAAAGTGGGTCAATTCTTGATGATATGATCACATGATTGTTGGATGTTTTATTTAGCCTTGATGATATGATCGTGGGAAATGGCAACCTGAAGGAGTCAGATAATTTGAGATATGCCTATCAAGAAATAATTGGTGGACCACTATGATTTTTGTGATAGGATGTAATGGGGAGACTATGCCTGAAAGGTTTGATGGGTATCGGATAGATTGAAATATGTTATGATAAAGTGTTATGCCAAGGAAGTTGATGGTGGATCAATAACTTTAGTTTGGGCAAAAGTCGTGAATTCGATTAACTAGTTGATAGTAGTGGCCTTACCAGAGATGTTGGAATGGTATTTTGGAGACTCGAGAATTAGAGGCATGTGTAAATTTGGATGTTTTGGATTTTAGGTATAAAAGTTTGATGTTCAGAGTATAGCACCCAACTCCCTTGAAAACTAACTTAAGCTCCTCAACCAGAAAGTTTTCTCGGAAACCCTAACTATTCTGGTGCACCCTAACTTACTCATGAAGACCCCTGCGAATCTTCGTGAAGACCCAGAACCAGAGAATTCTTTCAGGACCAGCCTTTTTCCCGCCAAGCCGAAGGAAGAGAAGCGTGAAGAAGATCCACCGGAAGTTACTAAGAAGAATCAAATAACGGAAGCACCTGCTGTTGGCAACATCAACCATCAAGCAAGCTCCGACGCAACTAGAAGTTTTAACCTCCCTCTTCTAACTAGAACCCGGAGAGAATTTACTATGCAGACTTGACGCATCCTGAAGACAACGCGTCCCCACCTGTGACCCTCGTAAGGAGAAAATACCTGGAAGTGATATCTGCACCAACCCCAAGCACCAAGGCGCGACACCCCAGACGAAGAATGTCAAGCTACCCAAGAAGAACAATGCCTCCAAGTCAACTCCAGCCGCAACCTTCAGGATGACCCTTCAAAACCCCTTTTTAAGGGGGGAAGACCTGCAATACGTATACCAGAAGGTGTTAATAATTAGTTCCTTGCACCGTAGCCTTGTAGTATCTGGAAACAGCCAATCGCGATTATCCACCAGCGCCGATCGTCAAGTCAACCCATCATCAAGGATCTGAACCAGCACAGAAGATCATCGACAAAGAAAGCCTCGCAACATCAATTTGTCAAGATCTCACATGGTGACCTTACTAAAGAAGCAGCGACCTCAGAAGTATAGTCAGCCCAAAACCCGTGCCCTCGTACTCCCCTGTTACCACCGGGCAAATCTCGAGGACGAGATTTATTTTTAAGGGGGGAAGAGCTGTCACATCCCAAATTTAGAAACTAAGAAAAACTTAGTTTCACAAGACCCAAAATTCAGAACCAACAAAAACTTTTTGAAATGTTTCATTGATGATTGTATTTTCCTTCCCATTGCTGTGTTTGAACTTGTGTGACTTGTTGTTTAAAGTTGTTGACTAGTAAATATAAGACACAACCAATATAAAAATATATTTAACTTTGGTGATCATGTTATGACAAGAAAATATTCCATGTATCTTTTCCATTCTTATTTTGGCCAACTCCATTTCAATGACACTTGGTTTATCAGCAACCAAAACTAATACCAGTAATTGAGAAAGTAAAAGTATTTCTAGAACTATGTGTTCCTACAAATGTGGAGATCTATATGATATCTCCTATCTATCTTTTAAAACTTGATATTTTGCATTTGTATGCAACTCCCATTTTATAAGCTTTGGTTATCATTTCATTTTAAAAGAGAACACCAGTGGGAAATATATTACCCCACATATTTTGTCTTGCTCAAAACCCTTTCCAAAAGTATCAAGGTGGAGTTGAGATAGTTTTAAACATCATCTTGTCATAATTGAGTGTGATCATTTCTACAAGATAGTATTGTTAATTATGGAAATGGTGGTATGATTAATTCTTGTGGTTTGATTTGTGTGGTCATAAGTGTGATGTTGATATTGTTGTGTTTGTTGCTTGTGGGGGTAATTCCTCAGTTGTGCTTAATACTAGAATAAGACACATTTGACAACAAATTTGGTATGTGACATGAATAAAAACAAACCCTCTAGAAATATTCACACCTAAGTTGAAATCCTAAATTAAGGGAAGTGATCTTATTTAATTTCCCTCTATCTCTACTCCTCTATTTGATGAAAACAATTATATTTCCTTATTCTAGGAATGAGATGAAATAATAATCATTTCAACCCCATCTCACTCCCTCCTCAAGTAAACATACTTTTCAATTTTAAACAAAACTCTCAAAGTATTTAACAAAAGGAAATTAAGATCATGATAAATAAATGATCTTAATAAATTATTCCTCCCTATTTCTCTGTTTCTTTCAAACCAATATTTTCTCCATGAAAATATAACTTAATTGAAGTTACCTTATTTGTCAAGAAAGTTCCAAAAGTTCAAAACAATATTTTATCACTTGTTTTAAAATATTAAAGAAATGTTAATTTAGTTTTACCAAAAATCATTTATTTAAACTCTATGAACAATTTATGTTCAAAACATTTTATTTTGAAAAACCAATTTTTGTGGAGGCTCTAGTTGACAAGGGGAGCCTACCCAAATATTTTCAAATTTTTATAAAATGTTTTAGTACCCCAAATAATTCCCTAAAACCCTACTGGTTTTAAAAGAAATAAAAGAAACAGGAAAAAGGACTTAGTTGCAAATAGGAAAAACAATCCAGGGGGCGTTGTGCAAAATGGTCGTCGTCCTCCTGTAGCAGCAGTGCGCCCGACGCCGTTGTCGTCCTCCCGTGCGTCGCCGCCCGGACCCCCCTCCCCCGCGCTCTCCTCTCCTCTCCTCTCCTCTGCGAACAGAATAAGAGGAGCACCACCCCCCCCCGCTCCTCTGCTCTCCTGCTCCCTCTCTCCCCCTTTGTTTTCTCTCCACCATGGCCGCGCCTCGGCCGAGCTCGCCGCCGAGTATCGCCGGCGATTGGAGCCACCCCGAGCCAAGCGACGACCACCACCAGCTCCGCCATGATCTCCTCCACCTCCTCGTAGAAGTAATCGAGATGGGACGCCGTCGTTCGCGAGATCGCCGCCGTCTTCTTCCTCTCCGGCCGACGCACTCCGATCAAGCTCGCCACCGCCTCCGACCACCTCAGCACCAACGGAACGCACTCACGCATCTAGGGTGAGCAGGCGCACCTCCTGGACAATTCCGTTCATCCCGGTTCGCCGTAGTTCGTCGCGTCACCATTAGCCCGTAGCTCGCCGCCGCCCGACCTCGTCGCCGGAGCTTTTTGCCGGCGACCATTGGGTCCATAACGCCGCCACTAGGTAGCCCGCACTCGTGCGTGTTGAGTGCGAGCGTTAGTTGGCCTCCAAGCGCCGTAGAACATCGAACCCGTGCGCGTCGCCGCCGGTGGTCGCCGCGGCCGTGCGCGACGTCGACGAGCACCGTCACACCTCAAAAGGACGCACGCCCGTATACTATCACCAGCACCGAGCCAGCCCAGTGGCTAGCACACACGCACACGCACGCGAGGTCGCGAGTTCGATCCCCCGCGGCGCGTTGCCTTTTCGTTTATTTTCGCACGCTGACAAGTGGGCCCCACCGGTCAGCGACCGTGGTGGCCAGCACCGCCCGCACCCGCGCCCAGTCAGCGCCAGCGTGGCCTTGGGCCCGCATGGCAATGGCTGTGGCTAGCCCAGCCCTGAGTGAGAAAAGTTTCGGACGTGTTTTCTGAAAAATAAAATAAAAAGACAGATTCAAATTTAAACTTATAAAATGCATATCTTTTTGAATATTGATCCAAAAATTACAAATAATATACCAAATTGTTCAGAAAAATAAGGCCAGTCTTTTGGTGTAATTCACCTATCCAGATAAATTAGTTTATTTAATGTTTTATTAAAATAAAGAAAATGGCAGAATATAAAATAAATTGGAAAAATTCATATCTTTAAAACTAATGATCCAAAAATTAAGTTTGATCTCTTAAAATGTTCAGCAAGTGGTAACCTTTATGTCCCACCTTGTTTCCAAACGTGGATAATTATTTTGTAACGTTGTTTAAAATAAACTAACAAAAGGGCAGATTAAAAAGGGATTTTTATAAATTAATCTGTAATGATTTTTGGAGCAAACCCAATTTTGCTAGGTTCCTAGTATTTCACTTTATCATATCCTAACTTGGTATAATATTTTGACTCACAGAAAATATATAGTGACCTAACTTTTGTCTGAAGTATTTCCTGTTCAACCGGAGGTGCTTGTTGTTAACCTTCGCCTCAGATAGTTTTGTGATCGATGTACCTAGCTTGCGTATAGGCGATAGACTACTGACTAGTATAAAACCCTCGTAAGTGTAGATCCTAGCTGTTGCCCGAACGATTAGCTCGAAGCTTACGGGTTGTTACTTGCTTGTATACCACTTGTGGTTTGATTTGCTTAGTGATTGTTGTGTTACCCTCCTGTTTGCGACGCTAGATATAAACACTACCGGAGTGGTCTCTGGAACGGAGTTATTGAGGAAGGGGAATTCGTTGAACCTGAAGATCAAGACCAAGTTTACTTTGCCGAGCAAGGCAAGCTATCCTCTGAGCTTGCATTTATATACATCTATTTTTGTTCACATGTTTTACTTATAAAGAGCAAAAGTTATTTATGTGGTGTTTGCCACAAAAGCTATGATTTTGAAAACCCTTTTCCAAATTATAAGTATATTATTTTGACACCCTATCTGGAGATATTAGATGGAAATTCTTTTTCAAACTATAGGATGGGAAAAATATTGGTTACTCAAAACTCCTTTGGAAATACTTGTGTGGTTGTGGAATACCGAGATGTCGGTGGGGAAATGGAGAAGTGGTGAATGGTGATGTTTATGAAAAATGCACATTGTGTCCTTGTACTTACAGAACAACCAATACCTGTGCGACCACATTTACCCACCTATGGGAAAGGGGCGTAGTCATATAATTTGCTCATATTAGTATGGGACTCCTCAACAACGAGGATGACCTCGTTCCATGAGGGGATGGTCATGGCGACCTACCCCCTGACCTGGGTCCTGGCATCTGAGGATGGGGGATTGAAGGGTTCGCTCGCCGGGCAGAACTACGAGTCCTCACACTTAGGTTTCCCGACGGGGAATCTGGACTAGGTGTTGATGGAAAGGATGATAATTTCGTAGCGGTAGGATCCTATACTAGCATGAGCAAAGGACAGGCTATGGTCGGTGGCTCAACTTCGCATACACCTTGTATGGCGGGACGTGGCTGACACGATGAGTTACCGGATGGGGTGGGAAAAGCGTGCTACCTCTGCAGAGGGTTAAAACTATTCGAATAGCCGAGTCCTCGGATATGGACAGTTGGAAAGAACTGCTTTGACCATGTGCAAGTTTTGCAAAGTTTTGGGATTTGAAAATAAAATGGAGATGTGTGGTATCTGCAACTCTACCGACGGGCTGGTATGAGGTTGCTGGAGAATGATTGACCATGACGGGCTATGGTCGGGAAGTGAAGAGTTTTGTGATTTGAAAGGGGAAAATGTTTTATGCAACTATGCCAACGGGCCGGCATGAGGTTGTTGGGATTGAATGACCATGACGGGTTA
The DNA here is from genome assembly GCA_947311845.1 of Poa pratensis. Classification (NCBI taxonomy): domain Eukaryota; kingdom Viridiplantae; phylum Streptophyta; class Magnoliopsida; order Poales; family Poaceae; genus Poa; species Poa pratensis. Next base: position 16,029,650 of record CAMZMU010000068.1, read on the forward strand.
TGGTCGAAAAAGGAGGAGTTTTGGAGAAATAAACCCAATGGTGATTTTCCGGGAAAAATGTTTATAAAAGAGACTTCTTACCTAGTTCAACAGAGATATATTTTTTTGGAAAAAGTGTTAAACGAGACTTCTTACAAAAACAGATTTATGGGAAAAGTTCTAAAAGACTTCTTTCCTTTTTCAACAAAGATATAAAGATGCCTTCTCAAAATAAAGGTTTTTATTCTAATAAAAATGATGTTGTTGCATGCTCATGTCGGGGGTAGTTTGCGAGTACATAAATGTACTCATGGCTGTGTCCCTGGATATTTCCATGTCCAGAGTTCAAGAAGAAGTATGCTGAAGACCGAGAGATCGATGACGTTAATGCGAACTAGGGCGCTTCCCAGTCAGCTGCCTGTGGGGTTATGGCAAACGACTTGGGCTCCACGTTGTTTGGTGATTTCCGCTGCGAGTACCTGATGAAGTTATGGCTTTAATCAAGTGAGTAAATTTATTCGGTATTTATGGGTGTTCTTTTGATACCAGTTTGATTGTGCTCAGCGGCAGACTGATCATGGGATCGCTGATGTTGTAGGCACAAGTGTATTTCGGACAGCTAATCCGGGGTCCCCACATCAGTTCAACACCCTAAAAGGGGTGAAACGGACATTGACTCTACCCGCTTGGCCATCTTGTTGATAGCGGTGCTGCAGCGCTAGATTGTTTTGCACTTGCCGACACCATGAAAACAATGCCCCTGCAAGTTTTCTGGCACTTCAAACTTTTCTTACATCGCTTTAACCTGATCACAAGAAGCGGAGCAAGGTTTTTCGGTCCAAAGATCGTCTGCTCTACCAGCAAAAACACATCAGGACAGAACAATGCTGAAATAGAATATACATTAGATCAGGATCTTTCACTCACCATGCAAAAGCTGCTCTTACAAGCAATGCGACTTGTTCCAGGTCCATAAAAAATGTGTAATCATATAAGAGGTTTCAGCTGATCACTCGCTCCAGGCCAGATGAGGTGTGTAATCTCCACTTGATTTATAAGAGGTTTCGGCTAATTCAATAGATGGGACTAAAAGACATTCACCAATTCTTGATTGCAAAGCAAAATGAACTGGACAACAAGAGGCTTGCACTATTATTTGAATAGGGTCGCCGGGCTTGCACTCTTCTTGTGTTTCTACAGATAAAAAATTATCACTCAGCGTTACTGTTAAATAACCAATTTGCTTAAAAACCTTCAGTATTATAGAAGATGGTAGGGGCATGTTAAGCCTTGTATTATTACCAAGGTAAAAGGAAAAAATATACAATAACATCTTACACATATTAATATTATTGGAGGAACAAATTAAACAGAATCAGTAAAGATTTATGGTAAGGTAGAAATATTGCTGGCATATTAAACATAATCAGTGAAGTGACAAAAATACTTAATGCAAGCAATACAAATTGGAAACATTAATTTTATTATTTGACCGATACCTGGTGACCATCTTTGCATAATCATTTCACGTTCTCCAAGCTGAAAAAGTTCTAGCACTTGTTCGACGTTGTTAACAATCTCTTCCTGCAGCCTGAACACATATACACAACATTTTAGCCACAACAACCCATAACACAAATGATTAGACACTCAATCAAGTAAAAAACTATAATAATTTCTAAGATGTACCTCAAGGCTCGTGTGAAGCGGCAGCTTCTTGCTCCCAAGAGTTAGGAGGCCTTCGATCTGATCAGCAACACACCATCTGCAGCCTGTCCCAGAACCCAAGTGCCCTGCCTCAAAAACCAGATTGATTGGTACAATCACAGGGAGGCGACGAGCTGCTGGTGTCAGATGGCGTCACGGCGAGCTGCTGGTGTTGGCTAGCTGCAATGAGGTTCCCAGACTGGTTGTCACTGTTGCTGGCGGCGGGATCATCGGCGAGAGTGAGTGAGAGACGGCAGTGAGGTTGTGTGCCGATGTGGAGCGTATTCATGATCACAGGACAGAGCCGCAGAGGAGAACGACACGCCCACGGCCGCCCCCCGTGCGTTTGGCGGCCCCGATTCGCTTCTGCTGCACCTCCACCCACCGTCAACCGACGGCGGCCCCTTCCCTACCACGCCCCCGCCTCCACCACAACGACAACGCCGCCCCCATCCTTCCCCTCCCCAACCCGGCATCTGACGCCCATCCGCACCGCCGCCGCCAGCGCGCCAACCACCGCCACACTCCATCGCAGGAGAGGGCTCTGGCCAACCACAGCAGCAACCACTGAACGCCGCCGCGGGAGAGGGCTCTGCCCGCGCCTACGAACGCCCCTGCATCGGCAGGTGCCTCCGCCCACGCGGCGGACGCCTCCGTGCCGCAGCTGGTGAACAAGATCGAGGAAAATCTAGCGCGGGGCGAGGTCGAGTGCATGATCTGCTACGACATGGTGCAGAGGTCCGCGCCCCGGCGCCCGTATGGTCCTGCGCCAACATCTTCTCCATCTTCCACCTCCCCTGCATCCGCAAGTGGGCGCGCGCACCGGCCTCCGTCTACGTCGCCGACCCGCCCCGCCTCCTGGCGCTGCCCGGCTGCCTGTCCGTGGCGTCCCGGCGCGGTCGTCGACACAATCTGCCTCGTCGCTCTCCATTGCCGGCGTAGAGGAGAGGGATGTAGAACGGAAGGAAGTCGGAGGCGAGGGATTATTGGGAGGTTTCCTAATTAATCGGATCGGATCGCGTGGATGATGAGCGAACGGGGGACGCGGAGCGACAAAAAGTCGGCAGGACATTACTCTGCCGAGTCGACAGGATAGATCTACACGGTCGAACATGATCAAATCGATACTGACTGTTAGATTTGATTGAGTGGGGGTGATCTAACGGTGCCGGTGGTTCTGTGTACACTTTTCTGGGTGGCTGTAGGAAAGTTTAACTTCGCTAGTGGAGATAAGTAGTGGAGATGGAGATAATAAAGAGAGCAGCGCTTCTCCTCCGTTTCCTTTGTACGTCGCCATTTTTGCTGAAAACCCCCCATAAACAGACAAATCAACCCACAGTCTACCAGGAAAAGAAGCCTTTGTCGTCGCGTACGGCGGAAGGACCTATCTGTAATTTTCGAAAAACCCAGAAACGTTTTTGCCAAAACGCCATTCCTTCCCATCCTCGCCGCCGCTCACTTTCTCGACCGCCTGCGCGGATGGAGAGACGCGTCGCGAGGGAGAGGGCGGAGCAGAAATAGAAGGGGCGGCGGCCGGCGGCGAGGATGGAGAGGGGAGAAAGAAAATTCCGTGCCTCACGCTCTGCCGCCGCATAGTGGGCGAGCCACGACCGTCCTGTCCCCAGGTCAACGCCGGCAGGCGCGGCAGCTCGCTCGCTTCCCCTCCCTGCCCAGCGAGTTGGGGCAGTCGCACGAGCTCCAGAAGGCGGCCATGGCGATGGCTGCTGCCTGCTGACCTGGTGTCGCCCGCTTGACGCGTCCGCTGTCGCAGCTCCGTCTCCATCTATCTGCTCCTCCGCTAGAGACCCGGCTGCTCCTCTCCTTCCCCGTCTTGCCTTCCTCTCCCGATTCTGCCCCAGCCGCCGCCCGCATCCCGCGCGTCCGCTACTTCCCGGATGCTCTTCTCCTCTCCCAACTGCTTGTACCTTCCAACTTCCAATCTTCCATCACCTTGCCGACCTGCACACCAGACAGCGTACGTGCTGCCGCCTCGCTCCCATCGCCTACGAGTCCCCTGCTCCGACTGGGCCTGCTTGTCGGTACTCCATAGAGCCGCGCGCCAGTGCACCACTCAGCTCGCCATGCTTGCAAGCACGCACCAGCAGCGCACAAACAACCCCCGTCTCCCGTAGGTGCTCCACATGCCGCCGGCCGCACAGACAGCTCCACCTGCCAGCTTAATTCGCCCCTTGCACCCGCGTGCAAAGAGCAGCAACAGATCGGCGTCTGCTCGCACGTACATACTCAGATGATACTCAAGGCCTGTAATTAGTGGTTAGATAGTTGGGATGGTTGATTTGTCGTTTTGGTATGTCTTAGGATGAGAAATATTGAGAGAGGAGAAAGGCAGATCAGGTTCTACTCAGCGGTAGATTGACTATTGAGAGAGATTAAGAGAGTTTGAGAGATTGACAGGGACTGGGAGTCTGGGAGAGCTTGAGAGGGCTGTCTGCTATGGTTGTGTGAGAGATTGATGCATTGATCGAGGCTTGCTACCAGCTCGTGTGTGAGAGACACGGAGCTGAGAGAAAATGATAGATTTGAGAGTGGAGACACATCAACGAGTGTACTACTATACTGATAGATTTGAGAGTGGGGACACATCAACGAGTATACTACTATACTGATAGATTTGAGAGTGGAGACACATCAACGAGTGTGCTACTATACTGATGTAATTTTTATGATCTTACAAAACTTGGAAACAAAATTACCCACCAGTGTTGCTCTAATTTTTTTCTTTAGACATGAGCTTGGCTTCATATCAAAGGGACATGTTAAAAAGGACCGTTCATTTGTAGGTTTTTAATAAAAACTTACGACGTGTTAAGATATTTAGAAAACATCTAGACTTAACACTTCTTGATACTTTTTCAACTGGTTTTTCAAGAAATTCACATAAAATCTATAGATTGCATATTGCTACACGTAGTATAAACATAGATCGCCAAAACAAATTGTGGGTAACATAGATTGCCAAATTATGAATTTTAGAATGCATTTATATTGAACATTGATGCGTGTGAAGTACACGTTCGTCAGGAGACCTCAAGTGTAAGGTTTGATGAGTACAGCAGCAAGTCTTCACTCAGTTATGAAACTGAGGTTATCAATCCAGTAGGAGATCAACGATCGCTTTGAGGGTGTCAACGGCGCCAGAAAACTTGTGGTGTCAAAGGGGAGATGAATTGACTTCCCCGGTGGCGTCAGAAAACTTGGAGCTATTGGCTTGGAACTTGCACACAAGACAATCAAACTACTTTGCTCCGACGAGACAGTGAGGGTGTCAACCTCACCGGCTTGCTGAAAACAAAGGGTTAAACGTATAGTGTGGAAAATGATGTTTGCTTGCAGAAAATAAAAGAGAACAATGATTGCAATAGATTGTATTTCAGATGTAAAAGGATGGACCAGGGTCCACAGTTCACTAGTGGTGTCTCTCCAATAAGATAACTAACATGATTGGTAAACAAATTACAGCTGGGCAATTGACAACATTGATAAGTGCAATAGATTGTAATGGATGTAAACTTTGGTATCCAATTCGGATTATGTGCAACGACAGACTGATCACGGGATCGTTGTGTTAAGCATAATCGGGTATTTCGAACAGCTAGTCCGGGGTCCCCACACTGAACCCAACTATCTAGCATTAATACTCCCTCTTGGAGTCACAAGCATTCACTTGGCTAGAGTTTCAACAAGTAACGGAGAGCATGCAAGATCACAAATGACATAGATATGATAACACAATATTCAGCTTGACATAGTATCAATATTCAACGGATCCCAGCAAACACAACATGTAGCATTACAGTAAGATGATCTTGATCATGATAGGCAGCTCACAAGATCTAAACATGATGGCACAAGTGGAGAAGACAACCATCTAGCTACTACTATGGACCCATAGTCCAAGGATGAACTACTCACACATCACTCCGGAGTCGGGCATGGTGATGTAGAGCCCTCCGGTGATGATTCCCCTCTCCGGCAGGGTGCCGGGAAGAGCTTCAGAACCCTCCCGAGTTAGGGTTGACGACGGCGGCGGCGGCGAAGGTTTTCTGGAAAATATGCTCGGGTGTTTAGGGTTTTCGCGTCGGGAGGATTAAATAGGCGAAGGGGCGGCGTCGGTGGAGGCCCGAGGGCCCACACCACGTGGCGGCGCGGCCAGGGGGCCCACCGCGCCAGCTGGTGGTGTGGCCACCTCGGAGACCTTCTTCGTCTCTCCTTCGGACTCCGTGACGTTGCTGGAAAAATAGGGACTTGGCCTTTTGTTTCATGCAATTCCGAGAATATTCGCAGAAGTACTTTTCTGGAACCAAAAACAGAAGAAAACAGGAACTGGCACTTCGGCATCTTGTTAATAGGTTAGTCCCGGAAAATGCATAAAAATGATATAAAGTGTATATAAAACATGTAGCAATTGGTATAATATAAGCATGGAACATCAGAAATTATAGATACGTTGGAGACGTATCAAACATCCCCAAGCTTAGTTCTACTCGTCCTCGAGTAGGTAAAACGATAACAACAAATAATTTCTGAAGAGACATGCTTTCACACAATCTTGATCAAATAATATTGCAAGGCTCATGTCATGAATGAAGTGACTCAAAGCAATGGTCTATTGTTTGCTAACAAATAGATAAAGAGTAAACAACTGAATCATATAAGCAAAAACTTTTCATGAATAGTACTTTCAAGACAAGCATCAAAAAGTTTTGCATAAGAGTTAACTCATAAAGCAATAGATTCTAAGTAAAAGGCATTGAAGCAACACAAAGGATGATTTAAGTTTCAGCAATTGCTTTCAACTTGTAACATGTATATCTCATGGATAATTGTCAACACAAAGTAATATAACAAGTGCAATAAGTAAGCATGTAAGAATTAATGCACACAAAGTTGACACTAGTGTTTTCTTCTGAGATAGAAAGGAGTAGGTAAACTGACTCAACATAAAGTAAAATAAAGGCCCTTCGCAGAGGGAAGCAGGGATTAAATCATGTGCTAGAGCTTTTTAAGGTTTGAAAATCATAAAGAGAGCATAAAGTAAGTTTTTGAGAGGTGTTTGTTGTTGTCAACGAATGGTAGTGGGTTCTCTATATCCCTTATCACCCAGACTTTTAAGAGCGGCTCCCATGAAGGACGGTATTTCTACCCCAAGGTAGATCATCCCTCTTCTCTTTTGTTTACACATGTGTTTTTGTAAATTGGTATGACACTCGTCCCAACCTTGCTTACACAAGCCATGGCTAACCGAATCCTCGGGTGCCTTCCAACAATCACATACCATGGAGGAGTGCCTATTTGATAAATTGTAACAGTTTGAAAATTGCTTCTGATAAATCATTGGCAAACATGTGAAGAGAATCAAATGGTTAAAGTTGTAATTAATTGGGACTGGACACCCCATTTGTAAGCTCTTTTTGCAAGTGATGGCCCTTCACGTAGTTACCTGCGTGAAAAGTAAATGGGTTAGGTTGAGACTCCAAGTGCAGAGTGTGTAGTAAGTGGAAGACATGTTTTCCCCACGAGGGTTTAATATCGAACTCTCAGGGAATCTGAAGTGGTAGATTTATCTTCTTATCCTTCTTTTTGGTTACCTACAAAACAAGATTAGATGTTTTGGTCCTCAACCTCACCTGTGGTTGTCAAGCACAAGGTGTAAGAATAATATCAAGATAAATGTGCAATGCAAGCAAGAGATAAATATGCAATGATGGTGGATGCAATGGTAAATGATATTTTTGGGTTTTTGGATGATGCATGCAAGATGATAAGTATTTTTGTATTTTCGGATTTAATGATGGCTAAAAATATAAAAGTGGTATATGGTGTTGGAAAGGTGTTTCTTATGATTAAAAATGGACCGGGTTCATGGTTTCACAAATGCACTCTCTCTTTATCATGTGGTGGACAATGGAACAACAAACGGTTAACATATGAGATTGCAACACAGGGTTTGATAACAAGTCACTTAAGATATATGGGCATCACGTCCTAACATAGAGATCTTTTGGTTATGTAACATCCCAAAATTATTAACAAGTATTATTAATTCCAAAAATGAGAGCCAACAAAAACTTTTGTTAAATTATGTGTGTTGATCTCATATTCTTGCTTGTGTTGTTTAATTCTTCTTGGTTGTGTGTTGCTTGCTCTAATTGAGAACATAAAGAAAAGAAGAGGAATAAAATAAAAGCAAAACAAGAAAAATATATATGGCAAGTGCCACACAAATTCTCCAAGTGAGGATCTCATTTTGTTTCCAACAAAATTTAGTGGAGTGGTAGTACAAACCCTCCCATTTCATACTTACTACTTATCTCTCTCAAATAATATTTTGAACTAGTTTTAAAATTCTAAAGTAAATCAAATAGAAATAAAATTAAATTTCCATAATTAAAACCCTATGAAAGAAAATGTTTCAAAACATTTTATTATTTCATGCCAAATTTTGTGGAGCTTCTGTACATTATGGGAAGGCCCCACAAATTTTGACAAATTTTTCTAAATTGATTTAGTGCCTCAAATAAAATCAAGAAGTGCTTCTAGAATTAAAAGAAGGACTAGAAATTAAATAAGAAAAAGAAGAAGGAAGAATAGCAGCAGAGAGGAGGCAGGGGGCTTTCTGCAAAAGTGTCATCCCCTACCTCTCTCTAGCTCCCTGTCGCCGTCGCCGTGTCGCCATGGTCGACGCCGCCGTTCCCAGGCCCCCAGGGCCCCCTTGCTTGCGTTCACCCTCGCCCCCGTGCCTCTGCACCCTCTGCTGGCAGAGGAGAGCCTCTCACCTCGCCTTAACGCCGTTGTCCCCCGATGCACGCCGCGGAGGAGTTGGACGGCGCCGGCCAAATTGGCCCAGCTCGCTGCACCTCGCCACGCGATCCTCTACGCCGCGAACCCTAGCTCCATCCCGGACCCCCCAGACACCGCGCGCCGGCCTCTCCCGCCCTCTGGACGCCGCTGGACCGCGACCACCGTGCGCCGCCGTCGCGCCTATTTAAGCTCGAGCCCGCACCTCGCATTTCCCCACGCCTCACTGCCCCTCCCTTGCTCCACCACACCCTCCACTCGCCCGTGCACCACCAGGAGGGCCGAGCCGCTGCCGCGAGCTCGCAGCTGCTCGTGCCCTTGCTCGACAGCCCGAGGTAGACGACGACCATGGCCACGCCGTGCGAGCCTCCCATTCTTTTTCCTTTGGCCCGTACTCTCTTCCTCTTTGGACACCGCGCTCACCCACCTCTTTTTCCCTCTGGATCGTGCACAGAATCGCCGACAGACGCTCGCCGTAGTTCGGGGAGTTGCCGTGGAAGCAGAGCACCTCGCCGTCGACGAACCAGCCCTCCCCAGCAAGTACCACTCAGCCAGAACGTTCGCCCGAGTCTCCGCCGTCGATCTGCACCCTCTCCGCCGTCCCTAGCCCTCTCAGGTGAGTGAATCATGTTGCTCGCCATCGCCGGAGCCACGGCGCCGCCCAGAAATGGTCGTCACCGATGGTTTCGTTGCGGGCCGTTGGATCTCCATCCAACGGTAACTTACCGTTTCGGATAGAAAAGAAAGAGAGAGAGAGAGAGAGAGACTGACGAGCGGGCCCCTCTCGTCAGGATTTTATTAATTTCCCCGCGAGCGCTGTGCCGCTGACCAATGGGTCCCCCGTGTCAGGGTTTTCAACATTATCCAGAACAGTTAGATTTCCTAATTAGTTTTCTCTGGAATTATCAGTACTGAACCCAATTTGTAAAATCAATAACTTGAGATTTAGGAATCCAAATAAATCAAACTCAATTGTTCTGCAAAGATTATGAAATTGTTTAACCAACCCAATTGGTATCATGTCATTTAAACAAATAGTTAAAATGCATTATTGAAAATGCCACAAAAGGTTTAAAATCTAAACTTGTTTGTTTCTGATACTCTGTTAGTCCAAATAATTCCAAACCAATTTTGCTAGCTTAGTACTGCCTTGTTTTAGCTCCCCTAATTTTTGTAGAATTAATTAAGCATAATTAATTGTTGACTTTAAGATAAACCCTTCTGGACTAAAACAAACAAATATGTTTATTGGTTGACCCAAATGGGTTAGGACCAATTTTTTAGCTCACATATATCCATGTTTACTTACCCCTAAAAGGATTTAATTTTTGGAACAACAGAACTTATTTGATTGCCAAAACTTGATTATTAAGCTACTGGATTCAAACCAATGTGTAGGGAGTTTGGTAACTCCAAATGATCCAATTCAAATTGGGTTGTCTTCTACACATCAGTAGCTTTCTATAGAAATTTAGTTTGTATTTTTGTGACCAACAGAACTCAAGTTGTGGAATTAAACATGTTTAACAAGTTTCTGCCATAATTTGGATAAAAATAATGTTTAATTCAATTATTTTGAAATCAAATTGTATTGTTTGATGAATGCAGTGGCTATTTAGAGCATTTAGGTTTGTAGTGATGTGATGTTGTTTGAGTAGTTTAGTGATTGCTTGTATTTGTTTGTTTATCGATTAGACGAGAACGTTGCTGGATTTATCGAGGAGGGGAATTTGTTGAACCTGAAGATCAAGATCAAGCCACTTTGCCGAGCAAGGCAAGCTACTCTCTGAGCTTGCACCTAAATATATATGCATCTACTTTGATCAAATGATTTACTCTTAAAACAATGGTTTACAAAACCTTTTCAAAAAGTGTATGGAAATTATTTTGCCACCCTATGTAGTAGTTATATAAAACTTTAGGATGGAAAACAATGTTGTTTATTCAAAACTCCTTTGGAAATACTTGTGTGGTTATGAATACCGAGATGTCGGTATTGAAGTGGAGAAATGGAGGATGATGATGTTTATGAAAAATGCACAGTGTCCTAGTACTATGACAACCAATCTTAATCTGTGCGACCACATTTACCCCCATATGGGAACGGGGCTTAGTCATATAATTTGCTCTTATTAGTATGGGATACCTCATCGACGGAGATGACTCCGTTATGCATGAGGGGATGGTTTGTGAACTCCCCTGACCTGGGTCCTCGCTCAAACTCTATGGAAAGATAAGGAGGAGGATTGAAGACTTCATAAATGTGGTCGCCGGGAAAAACATATGAGTCCTCACACTTAGGGTTGCCGACGGGGACCGGACTGAGTGTTGGTGGGAATTATCATATGGGTAGGATCCTATACTAGCATGAGCAAAGGAGAGGCTAGGGTCGGTGGCTCAACTTCGCATACACCTTGTATGGCGGGACGTGGCTGACACGATGAGTTACCGGATGGATGTGGGTTAAAAGCGTGCTACCTCTGCAGAGGGTCAAAACTATTCGAATAGCCGAGTCCTCGGATATGGACAATTGGGAAGCTGTCCTAAGATCATGTGCAATTTTTGGAAAAGCTTTTAAGTTTAAAAGAACTGAAATGGTGATGGTGTTAAACAACTATACCAAATGGAGTGGTATGAGTTGTGGGAATAAATGGACCATGGTGAGCCTGGTCAGGAAAAGGAGGAGTTTTTGGAGAAACAAAAGAGATGGTGACTTCTTTTAAAAACAGTTATAAAACTCTTCTTACCTTTTTCAATAAAGATATAGAGATGTTTTAAATAAATAAAAGTTGTAAGTTAAAAAAAACTAGTGCATACTCATGTTGGGGTAGTTTGCGAGTACATTCAAATGTACTCATATTGGTTTCGTCCCTGGCTATTGTCCTAGCCAGACTACGAGGAGGAGCACTACGCCGAGCAGGAGTATGGTGACTTCTATGCGAACTAAGGATCTCCACAAGTCAGCTGCCTGTCGGGTCGTCGTCGTTAGAATATGATGTCTACTACGCCGTAGCTTCCGCTGATATTTTGGTTTGGCCCATGAAGGCACCTATGTAAGAACTTGGTCTAAATGACCATTTATGTAAGACTTTTTATTCGGTACTGTAATGGATGTAAACTTTGGTATCCAATTCGGATTATGTGCAACGACAGACTGATCACGGGATCGTTGTGTTAAGCATAATCGGGTATTTCGGACAGCTAGTCCGGGGTCCCCACAGACTTGGTATCAGAGCCATCCTGACTTTAGGAAACCTTAGTTAGCATGGTCGTTTGTCAAATGTTACAAAAAGATGAATTTCTAAAGAGAAGGAAAGAAGTATTTTTGAAAACTGCTTATCTCCAATCCTCTTACTTATACAAAATTTTACTCTCATTAAATATTATATTTTCTTTGTATCCTTAAAATTGTGCACACTTCTCTTTAAACTTAAATTTCGACTCACTTGTTGCCCACTACATTTAAAATTTTGGTACACTCGTCAGTTACTAACTTAAAACTTGCTTAAAAATTTGTAGATGGCACTCCACTGGACCGAGTTCGTTCAGTTGAGAAGGATAGCAAGCTGACGTTCGAGAGTGACTTGTTCGAGTTGACCAAGCTGTTAGGTCGCCCCGCTCCAGAGTTTGAGGGAGCTCAGATTGATGTTCACGGTGTCGGAAGGCTGAGCTGGCTCATCAGGTCGTCAGTTCGCAGGAACATCAAGTCTCCCAGTTCCAGGACGCTCGTCTTCACCACCAAGGAGGCCACCTGGGTTGACGGTCTCTGTACTGCTACACAGAGGATGCTAGCCCGACTTTGTGAGGAGCACAAGGCGGAGTTAGTAGACTCCCGTTTCCGGTTCTACGGGAGGCGCAACTGCGACGGACACCCTACTCCTTCCCCTTGCCACCCGATGTTTGGGAGCTACATCATGGACATGGAGCTCTTACTTCAGCACACTCAGGATGATCTGTTACGCACTAGGATTCAGCTTCGCTTTGACCGCGAGTCGCTCGTTGAGCTTCGCGAAAGTGAGGAGAAGCTGCTGGAGGAGAAGGTCGCTCTTCTGGAAGAGGGCCCAGCTGAGGAGGACCATCTGAAGCTCCGCAAAAGGTGGCGGAGCAGGACCAGCTGATCGAGGATCTAGAGCACCATACTGACGAGATGGAGGAGGAGGGCGAGGATCTCCGCAAGGAGAACAACGCTTTCCTCAGTGACGATGATGACTTTGTGGAGGAGATGGACTGTGAGGAGGAGATGATGAGGAGGAGTTAGTTGACGAGGAGGAGGAGCCACTCGAGGCAGTTCTCGAGGACGAGGAGGAGGATCCCGAGGAGCCACTCTACCAGTCAGATGCTGACGTGTTAGAGCTGGAGGTTCCACCTCAGTAGGCGAGTGACTTGATCACTACCGCAGGATTAGGTTGAACCCTATCACTAGTCGAGTAGAAGTAGTGGTTCTTTTGGAAACCAGATGCTATGTATCTTAGATGTAAGGTGATGTTGTAAGCTTGATGTTGTAAGCTTGATGTTGTTGTGAACTCCTTGATGTGATGTTTGTGAAATATAAGTATGTTTGTCTTGTTAGATCTGTGTAAAATATTTTCATATAATCCTTAAATTAATCAACCACTTGCGAAATCGTCTTTTCCCTTAGTCGAACTTTTCTTGCCTTGCCTCTTATACCCGGTGTGCTTCAGGATGCCGCCCCGTCGCAGCAATGCGGAAGGATCAGGATCAGCACCACCACCACCGGACCCAACCCCCACCCAACTTCTCGCACTTATCATGGAGGAGCGTGAAAATGCCCGGCAAGAGCGCCAAGCTCATCTCGCTGCCTTACAACAACTCGCAGCCGCTTACAACAACAACAAAACAACAACAACAACAATGGTGGTAATGGCAATGGCAATGAGAACCAGCGATCCACCTTAGGCGATTTCCAGAAGACCAACCCACCTACCTTCTCCAAGGGACTTCACCCGCTGGAGGCCGATGATTGGCTTCGCACCATCGACAACAATCTTCAAGTTGCTGCTGTGGGAGAAAATGAAAAGTGTTGTATGCAACCCACTATCTCGCTGGACCTGCAAGAGCTTGGTGGGAAACTACCAAGACTCTCCAGCCAGCTGATCATGTCATCAACTGGGCTGAGTTCCAGGAGAAATTCCGCAAGAAGCACATTCCCTATGGACTCATTGAAAGGAAGAAGGATGAGTTCCGTAAGCTGAGGCAGGGAAGTAGAGATGTGGTCGGTTATCTTGAGGAGTTTACCGACTTATCTCGGTATGCTCCTGATGACACCGACAAAGAAGAGAAGAAGATGGAGCGTTTCATGAGTGGACTTCATGATGAACTGCAGTGTGCTCTGGTTATCCATGACTTCCGTGATCTGGAGTCACTTGTGGACAAAGCCATCCAGCTAGAAACCAAGCGCAAGTCTATGTTTGAAGGTCGCAAGAGGAGGATGAATGCTCAGGAAGGTTCGAGCAGTCAGAAGCCTCGTATCTTTCAGCAAAACCCCAAACCTGCCTATCGACCACCCCAAGCTCCACGCCCCAATTTCCCTAACCGCCCAAACAACTTCAACCGCCCCAATGACAATAACCGTCCCAGAGGAAACTTCAACAACTTCAACCCCAATGCCAATGTTGTCTGCTTTGAATGTGGCAACAAAGGTCACTACTCCAGGAATGCCCCAATCCCAAGAGGAATGTTCAGCGCCCCAATGCCCGGCACCGAACAATGGTCAAGGCCGCAATGGAAATGGTAATGGCAAGAATGCCGCACCCCGCGGAAATGCTGCTGTTGCCAAGGGTCGTCTGCACCACATCAATGCTGAAGAAGCTCAGGATGCGCCGGATGTTGTGCTGGGTACGTTCCTTGTCAACTCAGTACCTGCAACTGTTCTGTTTGATTCTGGTGCAACACATTCATTTGTTACCGAGGAGTTTGTTGCTAAGGGAGGTTTAGTAGAAGGCTTCCTAACTAAAACCTTGAGTATACAAATCCCTGGTTCCACCCTAGAAACCAAGAGATTTTGTCCAAATACTGCCATAGAGATTTCAGGCGAAAAATTTGCAGCCGACCTAATTTTCTAGGAACCCAAGGCATAGATGTCATACTCGGTATGAATTGGCTAGCCAAGTACCATGGTCGAATTGACTGTGCCAGAAGAGCTGTATCCATCACCACCGACAAAGAAGTAGAAGTGGAGTATGTGTCTGAACCCAATCACTCCCAACCAGGCTGCCATGAGAGCATAGCTCGACCCACCTAGATGAGATCCGTGTTGTTCACCTATTCCGAGATGTTTTCCCTGAGGAATTACCTGGTATGCCGCCAGACCGGGAAATTGAGTTCATAATTGAGCTTATCCCAGGAACAGCCCCAATATCCCAAAGGCCTTATCGGATGAATCCGGAAGAACTGGTTGAGTTGAAGAAGCAGTTGGCAGATATGCTCAGCAAAGGTCTTGTTCGTCCAAGTGCTTCACCCTGGGGATCACCCATTATTTTTGTGGACAAGAGAGACGGTACCACACGACTGTGTGTGGATTATCGCAGGCTAAATGACGTGACCATTAAAAACAAGTACCCCCTTCCCAAGATCGAGGATCTGTTCGATCAGATGAACGGAGCCCGAGTCTTTTCAAAGATCGATCTTCGGACAGGATACCATCAGTTGAAGATCGAGAGACAGACATTCCCAAGACCGCCTTCACCACTCGTTACGGTTTGTTTGAATACACTGTGATGTCCTTTGGTCTGACCAATGCCCCAGCCTATTTCATGAATCTCATGAACAAGATTTTCATGGAGTACCTCGACAAGTTCGTGGTAGTTTTCCTTGATGACATCCTTATTTATTCCAAGACCGAAGAAGAGCATGCTGAACACCTGCGTCTAGTTTTGGAGACCCTCCGAGAGCACCAGCTGTATGCCAAGCTTAGCAAGTGTGAGTTTTGGCTCAATGAAGTGGCGTTTCTCGGACATATAGTATCTGCTGGAGGAATTTCTGTTGACCCAGAGAAGATCCAAGCCATTTTGACTGGTTATCCCCAACCAGTGTGACTGAAATCCGAAGCTTTCTCGGACTTGCCGGTTATTACCGCAAGTTCGTTGAAGGATTTTCCAGTATAGCCAAGCCCTTGACCCAACTGTTGAAGAAGGACAAGAAATTTGAATGGACTCAGAAGTGTGGCGCCCCGACCTGACTACTATACAGTGATATTGTGTCCTCGGTTATCCGATACCACTGGACACACTATCAAAGCATAATAGAGAGATCGACTGTGAAACAACTGGCACATCACAGACTCTACGACACAAACCATATAGTTCAACTCTTATAATAGAGAAAGATAGCAAATGACAACAGAGGTCACAGACCCAACATTACAACATGCGGAAGCGAAGTGTGTTGTTCTAAACAACAAGATCCAAATATGGACTAAGAGGCCTACAGATAAACATCACAACGCCAGCTATTCCAGGATGTCCCAAGCTGCCACCTGGGAACCCCAGACTACTCGTCGACGTCCACAAAGAACCCACCTTCGAGATCGGTGAAGTCCTCCTCTGAAACAAAACAAACGACGTTGAGTTCGACGAACTCGCAAGATTATATATAGAGCATTAGCTTGATGAGGCTTTCAAGGTTTTATGGCTCTTTTGCATAAAGCTGATTTTATTTAAGGAAAACATAACTCAAAGACATCGACTAAACAGAATAGTTTTCAAAAGAGGTAAGAAGTAACCCTTTCTTTCATCACCTTACTCATCATCAACCATTGTCAACCACTGCACCTGTTCATCAAAGGCACCTCCCCGAATCACCCTCGAGGAAGCTCACCTTACCATCTTGAGTGGTACCTCTAGTACCCAGTTTTTAATCATTCCGTTAAAGTTATTCTATGATCTCTGAATCCGTCACCAAGTCGTCCATAACCGCGGACACGGCTTTTCAAAAAGATTTATCCCTGCAGGGGTGTACAATGTGAAAGTCGCCAGGTTCCCGAGGGACCTCCCAGCTTCTTATCCATGCGTACCGTCCGGCCCATTGCCTAGCTCTTAGCTCTCTTCCGGGGAAAGCCGGCTGGGTGGGAGCGGCTACGACCTTTACCTCGCTTAAGACTAACCCAGGATCATCAGTGGCGGTAGGACAAGAGGTACCTTCTCGCACCCTGTCCCGCGGCCACTTATTTTCCTGACACCACCATCCTCGTCTCAGTCTTGGCCACCATCTCAACGCACGCGCAAATGGAAAGCCGAACTAGAGGACCCTCGGCTAGTCCGCCACAAGTTAGTCGGTCGACGAGGTTCCATATGCCCACGCATGGTTGCACGCTCAACTTGGCTCGTAGGCGAGAACTCGCACTCAGGCGGCGAGAACGAGACAACCCACCACATCCCATGTGGCCTCTCATCCCCACCTTTAAGCATTTTATTATCCGTCACCACAATTCTCCACCATCATTCTCATATCATCACCTGTTTCCCACATGAATCATCCATCGTATAGCTAGGCAATTCACTAAGCATGGCTAAGCATCAACATAGCATAGTAAGTATCTCAGGCCAACAATACAAACCTATGGATAATAGGAGGGAAAATAGGTATTGGCGTCGGAAACTTAATGCAACTATAGGATACTTTAATCCAATAAAATTGACATTTGGAACCGCATGCAATATTATAGTGGAGAAAATATTTGCGGAAACATAGGATAAGATATGCTCAGAGGGGGGATTACGCTTGCCTTGTTCCGGGTACTGGTAGAACGGCTTTTCGGGGTATTGCGGTGTAACCCCGGCTGCTTGATCTATCGAGGCATAGCAACGGAAGAACAATCAATCACCACACAACTTTAGCAAATGCAATGCACAAACACATGATGACATGTCAATTTAAATCCCCGAGATGAGGATGATTCAACTATTCCATTTAAACGGAGTTTGGATGCTTGAGGACACATTTCGTGTACCCCGTGGAGTTAGGTCATGATTCAACTTTACTTGTTGATTACGAAAGATGAACCTATGTTTACCTTGCATATGAATGACATGATCATGTTAAGTTGCAAGGTTCAGGTGTAAAAATCATTAGTGCAACAAGTACTATGAGTGAGATGAAGCTTGGTGTTGAAACAAATTAAAACTAGAGTATCCGGAATGAAATCCGGAAAATTCCGGTTCTGGTACCGGGAGAAATCCGGTTTCAGGTCCGGAGAATTCCGGTGTGGCACCGGAGGAAAAGATCCGGAATTATTTCCGGGTGAAATCCGGGTGTATACCGGGTGAAAATGAGCGAGTCCAGTAGCTATTTCACTAATCCGGTATAGATTCTGGAAAATTCCGGGTTTGACACCGGGTTTTTCCAGTTCGACGGGGAGTGATACGGCTACGGCAATTTCGACGAATTAGCGAGCTAGGGAAGGAACGGAGACAATGGGGAGGTTCGTGTGCTCACCCTGAGCACGTGGAGAGGCTCGACGAAGATGGAGATGGACGGAGATGGCGGGAATCGCGATCGGCGTCCCGCGGCCGGAGTTGGAGAAGACGAGCACGGCGGCGACAATGCGAGTAGCCCCGGCTCGATTCCTTTGGCTAGGTCGGAGAGGAGGACACGGCGGAGCTCCCTACGGTCTTCGATTCGCACAGGGCAACCTCAATCAACGGCGACGCGGCGGTGGAGCTCGGCGGCCATGGCGGAGCACGGGGAGCAAGGAGGCGGGGAAAAATATCGGGGAGGGAGTGGAGTGAGCAGGTGGGGCTCGTTTTCCTGCTCTCCTTGCAGGTGGAGGCAGAGGGGAGGGGGCCGGCATCGAGCTGGTGCGGCTGGAGCGAGGAGCTCGGTCGCTACAGGATGAAGACGATGATTTAACCTTTCTGGGTCATCCGGTATGGATTCCGGAATATTCCGGTTCTGGCACCGGGTGAGATCCGGGTTCAGGTCCGGATGATTCCGGTTCTGCTACCGGATTCCCTGAATTCTCAGAACCTCCTTGACAAAGATAAGATGTCCAAGTATGTTGGTTTTGCAACTTTGAGGGCTTTCATGGTTTTGAAATTTTGTTGAAGCAAAAATTGGCATTTTGTTTGAAGTGGTGCCAAACCACAACAATTCCCTAGCAACAACAACAATGATGCATGATGCTATGATGCAATGAACACAAAAGTGGAAAATTGATACATGTTTTTAGGTTCTCAGTTTTGGGCTGTTACAACTCTACCCTCCTTACAGGAATCTCGTCCTGAGATTCTAAGGTTGCGGAAAGAAGTCGGGATACTCCTCACGAAGACTAGATTCTCGTTCCCAAGTAGATTCCTCTTCGGAATGGTGAGACCATTGAACTTTGAGGAACTTGGTGGTCTTGTTACGGGTCTTCCTTTCAGCTTCATCCAAGACACGGATAGGATGCTCACGATAAGTGAGGTCTCCTTGTAGATCTAGCTCTTCATGATTGACCCCATGGATAGGATCCTTGAAACACCGGCGAAGTTGGTAGACATGAAACACATCATGTACATTTGGGAATTTGACCGGTAATTCCAACTGATAAGACAAATCTCCTCGCTTGCCCAGAACGGTGAAGGGGCCAACATAGCGAGGGGCCAATTTCCCTTTGATACCGAAACAGCGAATGCCACGAAGGGGAGAGACGTGGAGATAAGCTTTATCACCAATTTCATAGTGAACCTCCTGATGATGCTTATCATAGTAGCTTTTCTGCCTAGACTGGGCAATCTTCAGATTCTCTCTTATGATTCGAACCTTCTCCTCAGCTTCATTGATCACATCCGGACCAAAGAGTGCCCTCTCTCCGGTCTTAGACCAATTTAGAGGAGTGCGGCATTTTCTTCCATATAGAGCCTCAAAGGGAGCCATGCCCAGACTAGCTTGATAGCTATTGTTGTAGGAGAATTCCACGAAAGGGAGATACTTTTCCCACCCTTTGCCAAAAGAGATTACACATGCCCTAAGCATGTCTTCCAGAACTTGGTTCACTCTTTCAGTCTGTCCATCAGTTTGAGGATGGAACGCGGTGCTGAAGTTGAGACGAGTTCCCATAGCAGCTTGGAAACTAGCCCAGAACTTAGAGGTGAAAAGGCTTCCACGATCAGAAATTATCTTCTTGGGAATACCGTGAAGTACCACGATCTGAGAAACATACAGGTCTGCCAACCTGGCAGCTGTAATGTCAACACGAACGGGCAGGAAGTGAGCCACTTTTGATAGTCGATCAATGATGACCCAAATTGCATCATTTCCCTTTGGAGACTTCGGCAGGCCAGTAATGAAGTCCATACCAATTTCATCCCATTTCCACTCGGGAGTAGTAATAGGGCGAAGAGTGCCGGCAGGTCTTTGATGCTCAGCCTTTACCCGTCGACATGTGTCGCATTCAGCAACATACTTGGCAATTTCTCGTTTCATACGAGTCCACCAGAATTGTGGCCGAAGATCTTGGTACATTTTGGTACTACCGGGATGAATAGAGAGAGGTGATTCATGAGCTTCTTGGAGAATGAGCTCCCTCAAATTTCGGTACTTTGGCACCACTAGACGGTCACCAAAATAAACAACCCCGGATTCATCTTCCGAGAAACATTTGGCCTTGCCACTAGCAATGTTCTTCTTGATATTCAGAATACCCTCATCCAGCTTCTGAGCATCCTTGATCTGGTCTACAAGAGTAGCTTTGATCTCCAGATTTGCAAGGTAGCCGGAGGGAACAATTTCCAGGTTCAAACGAGAGAACTCTTCGTAGAGGGCAGGTTGAGCCTTTTCAATCATCAGATTGTTGCAATAGGACTTCCGACTTAGCGCGTCAGCCACGACGTTTGCTTTGCCGGGTTGATAGTTCAGACTCACATTGTAGTCCGTGATTAACTCCAACCAACGCCTTTGCCTGAGATTTAAATCCGGCTGGGTGAAGAGGTACTTCAGACTCTTGTGATCCGAGAATATCTCACAACGGTTACCAAACAGGTATGGTCTCCATTGCTTCAAAGCATAGACCACAGCGGCAAGTTCTAGATCATGAGTTGGGTAGTTGAGCTCATGTGGCTTAAGTTGGCGAGAATGTGGGGACCCCGGACTAGCTGTCCGAAATACCCGATTATGTTTAACACAACGATCCCGTGATCAGTCTGTCGTTGCACATAATCCGAATTGGATACCAAAGTTTACATCCATTACAGTACCGAATAAAAGTCTTACATAAATGGTCATTTAGACCAAATTCTTACATAGGTGCCTTCATGGGCCAAACCAAATATATCAGCGGAAGCTACGGCGTAATCGACATCATATTCTAACGATGACGAGCCGACAGGCAGCTGACTTGGGGAGATCCTTAGTTGGCGTAGAAGTCGCCATATTCCTGCTCTGCGTAGTGTTCCTCCTCGTAGTCTGGCTAGGACAATAGCCAGGGACGAAACCAATATGAGTACATTTGGATGTACTCGCAAACTATCCCAACATGAGTATGCACCAGTTTTATTTTAGTTGACAACTTTTCTTATTTAAAACATCTCTATATCTTTATTGAAAAAAGGTAAGAAGAGTTTTATAACTATCTTTGAAAGAATTCACCATCTCATTTTGTTTCTCCAAAACTCCTCCTTTTTCTGACCATGGCTCACCATGGTCCCTTTTTACCAACAACTCATACCACACCATTTGGTATAGCTGTGTAACACCATCACCATTTCAGTTTCTTTCAAACTTAAAAGCTTTTCCAAAAACTTGCACATGGTCTAGGACAGCCTTCCAACTGTCCATATCCGAGGACTCGGCTATTCGAATAGTTTTACACTCTGCAGAGGTAGCACGCTTTTCCCCCATCCATCCGGCAACTCATCGTGTCTGCCACGTCTCGCCATACAAGGTGTATGCGAAGTAAGCCGCCGACCATAGCCTGTCCTTTGCTTATGCTAGTATAGGACCCTGCCGCTACGATTTCCGTCAACACTTAGGCTAATTTCCCAACAGAAACCCCAAGTGTGAGGACTCATAGTTCTGCCCGGCGAGCGAACCCTTCAATCCTCCCACCATCGTGTCAGGACCCAGGTCAGGGGTAGGTCACCAAACCATCCCCTCATGGAACGAGGTCATCCTCGTTGTTGAGGTATCCCATACTAATATGAGCAAATTATATGACTACGCCCTTTCCCATATGTGGGTAGATGTGGTCGCACAGGGTATGATTGGTTGTCATAGTACTAGGACACAATGTGCATTTTTCATAAACATCACCATTCTCCACTTCTTTACTTTCACACCGACATCTCGGTATTCCATAACCACACAAGTCTTTTTAAAGGAGTTTTGAATAAACAACATTGTTTCCCATCCTATAGTTTTATATAAGCTACTACATAGGGTGGCAAAATAATATCCATATACTTTTCGAAAGGGTTTTGTAAACCATTGCTTTAAGAGTAAATCATTTGATCAAAGTAGATGCATATGTATTTAGTGTAGCGCCCCGACCCGACTGCTATACAGTGATACTGTGTCTCCGGTTATCCGATACCACCAGACACACTATCAAAGCATAATAGAGAGATCAAGACTTGTGGAACAACTGGCACATCACAGACTCTACGACTCAAAGCATTATAGTTCAACTCTTATAATAGAGAAAGATAGCAAATATTACAACCAGAGGTCACAGACCCAACAGTACATCATGCGGAAGCAAATTTAGTTGTTCTAAACAACAAGATCCAGATTATGGCCTAAGAGGCCTATAGATAAACATTCCAGCGCCAGCTGTTCCAGGATGTCCCAAGCTGCCACCTGGGAACCCCAGACTACTCGTCGACGTCCACATAGAACCCACCTTCAGCGTCGGTGAAGTCCTCCACTGAAATCAAATAAACAACGTTGAGTTCGACGAACTCTGCAAGATTATTAGAGCTACTAGCTCCATGATCGGCTTTCAAAGGTTTTATGGCTATTTTGCATAAAGCTGGTTTTCTTTGTAAAAGACATCTGGCATCGACTAATCAGAATATTTTCGAAAGGGGGTGAGAAGTAAACTCTTTTCCTTTGATCAGCTTCATCAACAACCACCATCAATCACTTCACCTGTCTACCAAGGCACCTCCCCGAACCACCCTCGAGGAAGTCAACCTTGCATTCTTGGTAGTACCTTTAGTACTCAGGTTTTAATCATTCCGTTCAAGTTTCTCTATGGTCTTATCGTCCTTTCCCAAGTCGTCCATAACCGTGGACACGGCTTTTCGAAAAGATTTACCCTGCAGGGGTGTACTGTTTTTAACCATCGGTACCGTCCGGCTCATTGCCTGAACATTAGCTCTCTTCCGGGAGAGCCGGCTGAGTGGGAGCGGTTACAACCTTTACCTTGCTTGAGACTAACCCAGGATCATCAGTGGCGGTAGGACAGGTGCCTCCAACACCCTGCCCCGCGGCCACTTATTTTCCTAAACCCCGCAATCCTCATCCCAGTCCTGGCCACCATCTTCACGCACGCGCAAATGGAAGTTCAAACTAGAGGACCCTCGGCGAGCCCCTCACAAGTTAGTCGGTCGGTAGGGATCCCATAGGCCCACCGATGGAAGCACGCTCAGTCTTGGTTCAAGAGGTAAAGAACTCGCACTTAGGCGGCGAGAACGAGACAACCCACCACATTCCCCGTGGCCTCTCATCCCCGCCTTTAGCAATTTATTATCCGTCACCACATTTTCCATCACATCCGGCCATTCCATCAACTGTTCCAACATTGAAACCTCCACCGGACATCTATCCTCTAGACTAAGCATGGCTAAGCAATTACATGGCAAGTATAATTTTCTCGGGCCAACACTTCAATCCTATGGATATTAGGGAGGATACAGGTAATGGCAACAGATTTCTAATGCAACTAGTAGGATACTCTAATCCAAGCAAAAGACATTTGGAACCGAATGCAATATTATAGTGGGGAAAATAATTGCGAAAACATAGGAGGAGACATGCTCAGAGGGGGGGATTACGCTTGCCTTGTTCAGGGGGCTGGTAATACGGTTCGTCAGGGTATTGCGGTGGCACCCCGACTGATTGATCTATCGATGCATAAAAACACCGGAAAGACAACAATCAATAAACACACAGGCAAAACAGGTGCAATGCACAAACACATGATGGCATGACATTTTAATGCACTGAAATTTAACTAACAAGTTAAATGGGGTGCAAAATAATTATTACAACAAGAGGAGATAAAGCCCCATATTTAATTTACTGTTTTTCTAACTTCGAAAATAGTGCAGTACCTTAATTGTGCTCAAATATGCATGCAAATGATGTTAGGGTTTGGTTCATATTAGTCTGAGCATTTTGATGTATTAACACATTTTTCTGATAAACCATTAAAAAGTTATTGCATCTACAATAATTAATTAAGTGCTGCCATTTTACTAACATCACTTAAATAGCATCAAAACTAATTATCCATGTTTGGAAAAAGGGTGAAACATGAGGTATAATATGTGCTGAACATTTTGATAGGTCACACCTAATTTTTGGATCATTATTTTCAAAGTTATGAATTTCCCAAATTCCTTCTATAATCTGCCCTTTTACTAAAGTGCAAGTAAAAGCTATCTCCAGTGTTTAGTTTAACATGAAAATAATGTTAGAGTGTAAGGTTTATTCCACTGATCATTTTGATACCTTATTTGCAAAGTTTGGATCAAAATTTAATAAGTTATGAATTTACAAAGTCATTTCCTTTTTCTGCCATTTTCCTTATTTTAAATAAACAGCAACTAAATTAATTTAGTTGAACATGTAAATGATGCTAACATGTAAAGTTATTTCCCCTGAACATTTTGATATATTATTTGTAATTTTTGGAGCAATATTCAATTTGTTATGAATTTTACAAGTTTTCCTTGAATATCTGCATTTCTTTAATAATTTCAGAAAAATAACCGAATCGTTTCTCACCGCGCCAGTGGCTACCCACAGCCACTGACCAGTGGGCCATCTGCCACGGTGGCAGCCACGCAGGCGCGCGCGGCCCACCGAGGTTTGACCGTGGCGTGGCCACGACCGGCGAGCGCGCACGGCGGTGACCGCGCCGGCGTCGAGCATCTAGCCGACGCTACGGCCGATGCGGTGGCGAGCTACGGAGCGCATGCGACGGGCGCGAACATGGCGAGCCTAACTACGGCGGCGCCGCTATCTATCGGTCACCGGAGACGCCGGAAACACGACGACTCGCGGCGGCCGGCGGCGAGCTACGGTGGAGCTACGGCTACGAAGCCTAAAGAGGACAATGAGCGTGCCCAGGATATCCGCGTGCTCACCCTCGACGCGTGGATGCTCGCAGCGGTGACGGAGGAGGCTGGAGTCGACGGCGAGGTTCCTCGGAGGTCCGTCGGCCGGAGTTGGAGAAGACGGCGTGGATCTCCGCAACGACGGTGCCCCGGCTCGATTCCGTGCACGAAGAGGAGGAGGAAGACTAGGCGGAGGCGGTGGCGTGCTTGGATTTGCTCGGGGTGGTCTCTAGCGACGGCGATGCGACGGCGAGCTCGGCTCGGTCTCGGCCATGGCAGCGGAGGAAAAGGGAGAGGGAGGGCGGTGGAGTGGTGTCGAGCAGAGGGCGAGGGGGGCCTCTTATCGTCCTCGACGCGGCAGGAGAGCAGGGGGGTCTGGGCGGCGTCGTGGGAGCGAGGAGGGGGCCCTGGCGTCGCGCTGTCGACCACGGCGCGCGCGGCGGGCTCGGGGAGGTGAGAGACGACGGATTCTTCTGAAAACCCCCCTGGAATACTTTTCCTAATTACAAGTAAGTCCTTTTCCTGTTTCTTCTTTTTCCTTTTTAAAACCAGTAGCATTACCTGGATTTATTTGGGACACTTAACTTATTCCAAAAATTCTGAAAATATTTGGGCAGCCTCCCCATATCATGTAGAGGCTCCACAAAAATTGGCGTCTCAAAATAAAATGTTTTGCTCAACATTTGTTCAAAGGTTTAGAATATGGCCTTTTTGCTAAAATTCAAATGTTGCTCCCTTATTAATTTAAAAGCAAGTGCAAAATATTGTTTTGAACTTTTAGGAACTTTCTTGACAAATATGGAACAGCATTTGTATTTGTGTTTGTCAAGAACGAACACATTTGAGTTACAAGGATTGAATTTGATTTGGGGCCCTTGTTTCCATTTGTTTCGATTTGTTTTTATCACTTGATTTCAACTTGATACTGAAACAAAGGATGCCATGATGCATGAATAAGAAGCAAAAGTGAAAATTTGGTTCACATTTTAGGTTTACAAACTTGGGGCTGTTACAATTCTACCCTCCTTACAGGAATCTCGTCCCGAGATTCTAAGATTGTGGAAAGAAGTCGGGATACTCCTCACGAAGACTAGACTCCCTTTCCCAGGTTGCTTCTTCCTCGGAATGATGAGACCACTGAATTTTTAGGAATTTGGTGGTCTTGTTACGAGTCTTTCTTTCGGCTTCATCCAGGACTCGGATAGGGTGCTCGCGATAAGTGAGATCTTCCTGGATATCTAGCTCCTCATGATTGACTCCATGGATAGGATCTTTGAAACAACGGCGAAGTTGGGATACATGGAACACGTCATGCACATCTGGGAAGTTGGCTGGTAACTCCAATTGATAAGAAAGATCTCCCCGCTTGGCCAGAACATTGAAAGGGCCAACGTAGCGAGGGGCCAATTTTCCCTTGATCCCGAAGCGACGAACGCCTCGAAGGGGAGAGACACGGAGGTAAGCTTTATCACCAATTTCATAGTGAACCTCCTGATGGTGCTTATCATAGTAGCTCTTCTGCCTAGACTGAGCAATCTTCAGATTCTCCCGTATGATTCTGACCTTCTCCTCAGCTTCATTGATCACATCTGGACCAAAGAGTGCTCTCTCTCCGGTCTCGGACCAATTCAGAGGAGTACGGCATTTTCTTCCATAGAGAACCTCAAAGGGAGCCATGCCCAGACTAGCTTGATAGCTATTGTTGTAGGAGAACTCCGCGAAAGGGAGATACTTCTCCCAACCCTTGCCAAAAGAGATTACACATGCCCGAAGCATGTCTTCCAGAACTTGGTTCACTCTTTCGGTCTGACCATCAGTTTGGGGGTGGTAGGCGGTACTGAGGTTGAGACGGGACCCCATAGCAGTTTGGAAACTTTGCCAGAATTTGGATACAAAGATACTTCCACGGTCCGATATGATCCTTAGAGGGACCCCATGCAATGGAACGATACGAGCCATATACAAGTCAGCCAGTTGACTTGCCCGTATATCATCACGGACTGGTAGGAAGTGAGCAACCTTGGACAGTCGATCAATGATTACCCAGATTGCATTGTTGCCCTTTTGAGATCTGGGAAACCCGGTGATGAAGTCCATACCGATTTCATCCCATTTCCATTCCGGGACGGCAATAGGGCGAAGAGTGCCGGCAGGCCTTTGATGTTCAGCCTTTACACGGCGACAGACGTCGCATTCCGCAACATACTCCGCAATTTCCCGTTTCATACAGGACCACCAGAATTGACGCCGAAGATCTTGGTACATCTTGGTACTACCAGGATGGATAGAGATGGGGGACTCATGGGCTTCTAGGAGTATCAGCCCTTTCACATTCCCACTTTTTGGCACCACTAGACGGTGACCGAAATAGACCACGCCAGTGTCATCAACGGAAAAACACTTAGCCTTGCCGCTAGAGATCTTCTCCTTAATCTCGAGAATTTCCGCATCCTGCTGCTGGGCAGCCTTGATCTCCTCCTCAAGAGTGGATTTGATCTCTAAGTTTGCCAAATAGCCAGAGGGAACGACTTCCAGGTTCAAACGGGCGAACTCTTCATGGAGAGCAGGTTGAGCCTTTTCAATCATCAGATTGTTGCAATAAGACTTCCGACTTAGCGCGTCAGCCACGACATTTGCTTTGCCGGGTTGATAGTTCAGACTCACATTGTAGTCCGTGATTAACTCCAACCAACGCCTTTGCCTGAGATTTAGATCCGGCTGGGTGAAGAGGTACTTCAGACTCTTGTGATCCGAGAAAATCTCACAACGGTTACCAAACAGGTATGGTCTCCATTGCTTCAAAGCATAAACCACAGCGGCAAGTTCTAGATCATGAGTTGGGTAGTTGTGCTCGTGCGGCTTCAATTGGCGAGAGGCATACGCCACCACATGGCCATCTTGCATTAGCACACAGCCCAAGCCTTGCAGAGAGGCGTCACAGAAGACGACAAAATCCTTGCTGGTGTCCGGCAGGACGAGCACAGGAGCAGATGTGAGTTTGGCTTTCAGTGTCTGGAAGCTCTTTTCAGCTGCGTCCGTCCATACGAACTTTCTGTCCTTCTTAAGAAGGTCAGTCAGAGCCTTGGCTATCTTGGAGAAGCCCTCAATGAATCGGCGGTAATAACCCGCCAATCCGAGAAAGCTACGGATGTCCTTGACTGACATTGGAGTTTTCCAATCCAAAATGGATTGAATCTTGTCGGGAATGACAGCCACACCATTAGCGGATATCACATGACCAAGGAAGACGAGATTATCCAACCAGAATTCACACTTGGAGAACTTGGCATAGAGGCGGTGTTCTCG
This sequence comes from Poa pratensis, assembly GCA_947311845.1. NCBI lineage: Eukaryota > Viridiplantae > Streptophyta > Magnoliopsida > Poales > Poaceae > Poa > Poa pratensis. Next base: position 16,057,738 of record CAMZMU010000068.1, read on the forward strand.
AAGTCGTGTCAGGACCAACCGAAGATGTTCGGCATGCTCTTCATCGGTTTTGGAATAAACGAGGATGTCATCGATGTAAATGACGACAAACTTGTCGAGATAATCCATGAAGATGGAGTTCATGAGCCTCATGAAAGTAGCTGGAGCATTGGTGAGACCAAAGGACATGACGGTGTACTCATATGAGCCGTAACGAGTAACAAATGCCGTCTTTGGGATATCCTCCTTTCTGATCTTGATCTGGTGGTATCCTGACCTCAGATCCATCTTGGAGAATACCGTTGCACCAGCTAACTGATCTAACAGATCATTGATCCGGGGAATAGGATACTTGTTCTTGATTGTCACCGCATTCAACGGCCTATAATCAGAAACCAAACGAGGAACGGTAGAATCCCTTTTCTTGACAAAGAGTACCGGACAACCCCAAGGTGAACTGCTTGGCTGAATGAACTCCTTCGCTAGCAGCTGATCGATTTGCTCCTTCAACAGAGCCAACTCTTCCACCGGCATACGGTAGGGCTTCTTAGAAATCGGAGCAGTACCGGGAAGCAAATCTATGACAAACTCCACACTTCGATCAGGTGGCATGCCAGGCAATTCCTCCGGGAACACATCCGGGAAATCACACACCACGTGTATTTCATGAATTTCAGGGGGGACAAGCCTTCCATAAAGTAGAGGCTGATCTCCGGTGAGTTGGGAATGACGGAAGATGGAGGTCTTGATAGCGCAGACCAATACTCAACAATGTCGCCGGACGAAGTGGTCACGGTGATGGTCTTGGCCGCACAGTCGAGATTAGCCCGGTATTTTACTAACCAGTCCATGCCCAATATGACATCAATGCCGTTGCACTTCAAAGCTACCAACGCGAAAGGGAAGGACAGATACCCTATAGTAATAGAGACCTCAGGGGTAACCCCATCGGTTTGCCATTTGGAGCCAGGCGTGGAGATCATCAAGGGACGGCTCAACTTCACGAACGGTATTTTGTGGTCTTTTGCAAATGCTATGGATATGAATGAATGCGATGCTCCAGAATCAAACAAAACTGTAGCGAGATTGTTGTTGATTCGTAGCTCACCCATGAGGACGCCGGGGTCCTCTTCAGCTTCTTCAGCAGAGACGTGGTTCAGGCGACCACGCACGATAGGTCCAGCCTTGCCAGCTGGAGTGGCGGGGGCTCGTGCAGGAGTTCCCGTGATAGGTGCCTTCTGGGGGCACTCCCTGGAGTAGTGGCCAGCCTGGCCACAGCTGTAGCAAGTGTTTCCAGGAGGGACAGATAGCTGAGGGCGATACCCACTTCCGCTCGCCCCAGGTGTCGAAGTAGTGGGGCGCGGCGGTGGTGGCCTGTACCCCGCGGCCCTCGGCATGAATGGAGCACGCGGCACAGCGCTGTAGGGAACGAAAACCCTGCGCTTCTTGCTCTGAGAAGCCGAGGAACTCGAGTGGTCCCCTGGTGCTGGCCTCTTGGAAGCCTCAAATTCCTTCCTTCCTTGCTCAAGAGTGAGAGCCTGGTTGAACAGCTCCTGGTAGTTCTGAAACTTGAAGGGCAGCAACTCATAGCGGAGCCTCGGTGCAAGCCCCTTGCGGAACAACTCTTGCTTGTCAGCATCATTGGTCACGTCCCGAGGGGCGTAACGAGAGAGATGGTTGAATTTGCACCCATAAGCTCGAAGATCCATATTACCCTGGTGCAGATCCAGGAACTCCCTCCTCTTCAGGTCCATGATTGGCTGAGGTATGTACGCCGCACGAAAGGCTGCGCGGAACTCGCCCAAGTGAAAACATGGTCTGCGGCGAATAGCGCCACATGACTCTCCCACCAACAGCCAGCAGCACCAGTCAGGAGGTAGGTGGCGAAGTTGACTTGCTCGGCCACTGGGACATGCAGCGCGCTGAACTGGCGCTCCAGAGCGCGAAGCCAGTCATCAGCGTCCAGTGGCTCCTTAGCATCGGCGAAGGTGGGTGGCTGCGAGCGCAGGAACTCGTGAGAGTGTTGCAGCCATTCCTCTGTGCATTCTGCTGCACCAACTGCTCCAGCAACCGCTCATTGCGGCCACGGTTCTCCTCAATGGCCATCAAGACCTCAGCCATCGAGGGTGGTGGCGGCAGATCATCCTCATCATCGTCGTGGTTACCGCGGCCTCCTCGGCCTCCGCGGCCTCCTCGAGCCATTCTGGAGATTTGACAATGACACAGTTAGTATCTTTCTCCGAATGGTCGAACAATAGCATTAACGTCTACTCAAGTACACAGACTAGGGACGATAATACATTGTGTAACAATTAACAAGGAGTCAACAGGATAGAACTTGGGTCGAAGATCAGCATCATGTGCTACTAGCGTGGGTTTCAAATAGTTAAGAAACCATGTGATTCAACACCCTCTAGTTGGCACAATCCGGGACCTTATGTTCAAGTCCTTGGGTTAAAACCCAAAGAAGGATCAAAAGATTAGACTCGGTAGGAACATCTGGGTTGACTTGGGGATTCAACGCAGCGGGAGCAACCGGACACATAACACTCAAGGTCGAACCCACCCACGTTATCCTAAAGTTTTGAGGTGATAGACGAGAAGTAAAACTTTTAACTCAAATCGAGGTAAGATAGCTCCGAGATTAGAGTGTAACCAGGTAAGGAGTAAAAAGAATCCTAAGATGGTTTTCACAACTCATTTTTAGGTTAAAATATTTTCACAAACACTAGACTCAACGTCGACCAGTAGAAGGGTTTCCTACAGGCAGAACTGCTCTGATACCAACTTGTAGCGCCCCGACCCGACTGCTATACAGTGATACTGTGTCTCCGGTTATCCGATACCACCAGACACACTATCAAAGCATAATAGAGAGATCAAGACTTGTGGAACAACTGGCACATCACAGACTCTACGACTCAAAGCATTATAGTTCAACTCTTATAATAGAGAAAGATAGCAAATATTACAACCAGAGGTCACAGACCCAACAGTACATCATGCGGAAGCAAATTTAGTTGTTCTAAACAACAAGATCCAGATTATGGCCTAAGAGGCCTATAGATAAACATTCCAGCGCCAGCTGTTCCAGGATGTCCCAAGCTGCCACCTGGGAACCCCAGACTACTCGTCGACGTCCACATAGAACCCACCTTCAGCGTCGGTGAAGTCCTCCACTGAAATCAAATAAACAACGTTGAGTTCGACGAACTCTGCAAGATTATTAGAGCTACTAGCTCCATGATCGGCTTTCAAAGGTTTTATGGCTATTTTGCATAAAGCTGGTTTTCTTTGTAAAAGACATCTGGCATCGACTAATCAGAATATTTTCGAAAGGGGGTGAGAAGTAAACTCTTTTCCTTTGATCAGCTTCATCAACAACCACCATCAATCACTTCACCTGTCTACCAAGGCACCTCCCCGAACCACCCTCGAGGAAGTCAACCTTGCATTCTTGGTAGTACCTTTAGTACTCAGGTTTTAATCATTCCGTTCAAGTTTCTCTATGGTCTTATCGTCCTTTCCCAAGTCGTCCATAACCGTGGACACGGCTTTTCGAAAAGATTTACCCTGCAGGGGTGTACTGTTTTTAACCATCGGTACCGTCCGGCTCATTGCCTGAACATTAGCTCTCTTCCGGGGAAAGCCGGCTGAGTGGGAGCGGTTACAACCTTTACCTTGCTTGAGACTAACCCAGGATCATCAGTGGCGGTAGGACAGGTGCCTCCAACACCCTGCCCCGCGGCCACTTATTTTCCTAAACCCCGCAATCCTCATCCCAGTCCTGGCCACCATCTTCACGCACGCGCAAATGGAAGCTCAAACTAGAGGACCCTCGGCGAGCCCCTCACAAGTTAGTCGGTCGGTAGGGATCCCATAGGCCCACCGATGGAAGCACGCTCAGTCTTGGTTCAAGAGGTAAAGAACTCGCACTTAGGCGGCGAGAACGAGACAACCCACCACATTCCCCGTGGCCTCTCATCCCCGCCTTTAGCAATTTATTATCCGTCACCACATTTTCCATCACATCCGGCCATTCCATCAACTGTTCCAACATTGAAACCTCCACCGGACATCTATCCTCTAGACTAAGCATGGCTAAGCAATTACATGGCAAGTATAATTTCTCGGGCCAACACTTCAATCCTATGGATATTAGGGAGGATACAGGTAATGGCAACAGATTTCTAATGCAACTAGTAGGATACTCTAATCCAAGCAAAAGACATTTGGAACCGAATGCAATATTATAGTGGGGAAAATAATTGCGAAAACATAGGAGGAGACATGCTCAGAGGGGGGGATTACGCTTGCCTTGTTCAGGGGGCTGGTAATACGGTTCGTCAGGGTATTGCGGTGGCACCCCGACTGATTGATCTATCGATGCATAAAAACACCGGAAAGACAACAATCAATAAACACACAGGCAAAACAGGTGCAATGCACAAACACATGATGGCATGACATTTTAATGCACTGAAATTTAACTAACAAGTTAAATGGGGTGCAAAATAATTATTACAACAAGAGGAGATAAAGCCCCATATTTAATTTACTGTTTTTCTAACTTCGAAAATAGTGCAGTACCTTAATTGTGCTCAAATATGCATGCAAATGATGTTAGGGTTTGGTTCATATTAGTCTGAGCATTTTGATGTATTAACACATTTTTCTGATAAACCATTAAAAAGTTATTGCATCTACAATAATTAATTAAGTGCTGCCATTTTACTAACATCACTTAAATAGCATCAAAACTAATTATCCATGTTTGGAAAAAGGGTGAAACATGAGGTATAATATGTGCTGAACATTTTGATAGGTCACACCTAATTTTTGGATCATTATTTTCAAAGTTATGAATTTCCCAAATTCCTTCTATAATCTGCCCTTTTACTAAAGTGCAAGTAAAAGCTATCTCCAGTGTTTAGTTTAACATGAAAATAATGTTAGAGTGTAAGGTTTATTCCACTGATCATTTTGATACCTTATTTGCAAAGTTTGGATCAAAATTTAATAAGTTATGAATTTACAAAGTCATTTCCTTTTTCTGCCATTTTCCTTATTTTAAATAAACAGCAACTAAATTAATTTAGTTGAACATGTAAATGATGCTAACATGTAAAGTTATTTCCCCTGAACATTTTGATATATTATTTGTAATTTTTGGAGCAATATTCAATTTGTTATGAATTTTACAAGTTTTCCTTGAATATCTGCATTTCTTTAATAATTTCAGAAAAATAACCGAATCGTTTCTCACCGCGCCAGTGGCTACCCACAGCCACTGACCAGTGGGCCATCTGCCACGGTGGCAGCCACGCAGGCGCGCGCGGCCCACCGAGGTTTGACCGTGGCGTGGCCACGACCGGCGAGCGCGCACGGCGGTGACCGCGCCGGCGTCGAGCATCTAGCCGACGCTACGGCCGATGCGGTGGCGAGCTACGGAGCGCATGCGACGGGCGCGAACATGGCGAGCCTAACTACGGCGGCGCCGCTATCTATCGGTCACCGGAGACGCCGGAAACACGACGACTCGCGGCGGCCGGCGGCGAGCTACGGTGGAGCTACGGCTACGAAGCCTAAAGAGGACAATGAGCGTGCCCAGGATATCCGCGTGCTCACCCTCGACGCGTGGATGCTCGCAGCGGTGACGGAGGAGGCTGGAGTCGACGGCGAGGTTCCTCGGAGGTCCGTCGGCCGGAGTTGGAGAAGACGGCGTGGATCTCCGCAACGACGGTGCCCCGGCTCGATTCCGTGCACGAAGAGGAGGAGGAAGACTAGGCGGAGGCGGTGGCGTGCTTGGATTTGCTCGGGGTGGTCTCTAGCGACGGCGATGCGACGGCGAGCTCGGCTCGGTCTCGGCCATGGCAGCGGAGGAAAAGGGAGAGGGAGGGCGGTGGAGTGGTGTCGAGCAGAGGGCGAGGGGGGCCTCTTATCGTCCTCGACGCGGCAGGAGAGCAGGGGGGTCTGGGCGGCGTCGTGGGAGCGAGGAGGGGGCCCTGGCGTCGCGCTGTCGACCACGGCGCGCGCGGCGGGCTCGGGGAGGTGAGAGACGACGGATTCTTCTGAAAACCCCCCTGGAATACTTTTCCTAATTACAAGTAAGTCCTTTTCCTGTTTCTTCTTTTTCCTTTTTAAAACCAGTAGCATTACCTGGATTTATTTGGGACACTTAACTTATTCCAAAAATTCTGAAAATATTTGGGCAGCCTCCCCATATCATGTAGAGGCTCCACAAAAATTGGCGTCTCAAAATAAAATGTTTTGCTCAACATTTGTTCAAAGGTTTAGAATATGGCCTTTTTGCTAAAATTCAAATGTTGCTCCCTTATTAATTTAAAAGCAAGTGCAAAATATTGTTTTGAACTTTTAGGAACTTTCTTGACAAATATGGAACAGCATTTGTATTTGTGTTTGTCAAGAACGAACACATTTGAGTTACAAGGATTGAATTTGATTTGGGGCCCTTGTTTCCATTTGTTTCGATTTGTTTTTATCACTTGATTTCAACTTGATACTGAAACAAAGGATGCCATGATGCATGAATAAGAAGCAAAAGTGAAAATTTGGTTCACATTTTAGGTTTACAAACTTGGGGCTGTTACATTTAGGTGCAAGCTCAGGGAATAGCTTGCCTTGCTTGGCAAAGTGATCTTGCTCTTGTTCTTCAAATTCAGCAAACTCTCCTTCCTCGATATATCCGACAACGTTCTCGTCTAATTAACAAACAAACAATGCAAACAATCACTAAGCTATACAAGCAATCATCTCAACATAACCATCATCAACATCACAATTAGCTACTGCACACATCAAACCACACAATTGATTTTCAAACAAAATTGAATTAAACACTTTTTAATTACTTCTAAATTATGGCAGAACTAGTTATTCATGTTTAATTCCACAACTTGAGTTCTGTTGGTCACAAAAATACAAACTAAATTTCTATAGAAAGCTACTGATGTGTAGAAGACAACCCAATTTGAATTGGATCATTTGAAGTTACCAAACTCCCTACACATTGGATTGAATCCAGTAGCTTAATAATCAAGTTTTAGCTACCAATTAAATTATATTGTTCCAAAAATTAAACCCTTTTAGGGGTAACTAAACATGGATATATGTGAGCTAACAAAATTGGTCCTAACTCATTTGGATCAACCAATAAACATATTTGTCTGTTTTAGTCCAGAAGGGTTTATCTTAAAGTCAACAATTTATACTACTTAATTAATTCTACCAAAATTAGGGGAGCTAACACAAGGCAGTACTAAGCTAGCAAAATTGGTTTGGAATTATTTGGACTAACAGAGCATCAGAAACAAACAAGTTTAGAATTTAAACCTTCTGTAGCATTTTCAATAATACTTTTTACTCATTTAATTAAATGACATGAGACCAATTGTGTTGGTTAAACAATTTCATAAGCTTTCCAGAACAGTTGAGTTTGATTTATTTGGATTCCTAAATCTCGAGATATTTAATTTCAAAGTTGACATCAGTACTGAGAATTTCAGAGAATTTAAATTAGAAAAATCCACTGTTGTGGATAATGTTGAAATCCCTGACGGGTGGGTCCTACCCGTCAGTGACTCAGCGAAACGGTACGCGCGCGAGGGAAAAGATTAAAATTATGACAGTGGGACCCACATGGCAGTCTAACTTAATACGAAGCGGTACGTGGCCGTAGATCTTCGATCCAACGGCTCACGGAGGTCGCCATCGGCGACGACCTAAAACGAGCGGCGCTGCCGTGCCGGCGACGGCGAGGTGGACGGATCTCTCACCTAGGGGCTCGGGAGGAAGCGGCGAGGACGCGAATCGACGGCGGCGGCTCGGGGAAGACGATGGTGCGAGCGGCAGTTGCTGGGGAAGTCTCTGTCGACGGCGGCGATGTCGCGCTCTTCGTCGGCGTCGGGCAGCAACTTCGGCGGAGCTTCGGGGTCGCGTCCGTGCGCTAAAAAGAGGGAAAAGAAGCCTGGGTGAGTGCGGTGAGCTTGGGCAACAGCGTAGAGGGGTCAGAGGGAAGAATGGGAGGGTGTGGCGTTGTGGTGGTGCTCGACCTCAACGGCGGCGTCGGGTGCGGCAGTGCACTGCCCTCCGGCGGTGCACAGACTAAATTGAGGCGAGGGAGAGCACGGGGGAGAGGTGTGGTGTTCCAGTGAGGTCTCAGGGTGCTTTTATAGGCTCGGGGCGGTCCACGATGGTCGGGGTCTACGGCGGCGGCCAAGGCGCGTCCACGGCGACCATTTCTGCGATTACACGGCGAGGGTGCAGAGGCTCGTGGCGGCTTGGGGCTTAACGGGGTCCGGCAAGGTTCTAGAATCATCTAGAGGAGTGGTGCGTGTCGGGGAGCAGAGACGGGGGCCAATTTGCTCGGCGCCGTCCAATGCATCCGCGGCGGTCGTCGGGGAACATCGGCGTTAAGGCGACGGGAGAGGTGCCCGTTTTCTTCCCTGCGGTGCAGAGAGGTGCAGAGACGCAGGAGCGAGGGAGAGCGCGGCCAGGGGGGTCCTGGCGGCGAAGAAAACGGCGACGACGGTGAAGGCGACACGGCGATGGTCATCGGGGCTGAGGTCGATGACCATTTTGCAGAAAACCCCCTCCTTCCTCTTTTCTTTTATTTTTCAGTTTTATTTCAATATCCAGAAGCTTTTCCTGGATTTAATTGAGGTACTTAAACATTTTAGAAAATTCTGCAAATATTTGTGGGGCCTCCTCATAACATGTAGAAGCTCCACAAAAATTGGCATTGCCAAATAAAATGTTTGGCAACATTTTCTTTCATAGTACTTTGTTTATGTTATTTTAATTTATTTCACTTGTTTTTATTTTTGAATTTTAAAGCTAGTTCAAAAATAATATTTGAGAGGGGAAAGTGGTAGGAACAAAATGGGGAGTGTTTACATACAACTCCACTGACTTTGGTTTGAAAATAATTGAGTTTGTCACTTGGAGATTTTCATGTGACAACTTGTCACTTTTATTTTTCTTGCTTTGATTTTATATTTTGTTTTCTTTCTTTCTTACTAGTGTTCACTAGTGCAAACACTCACACAACCAGCAAGAACAACATCTCAAGTAACAAAAGCAATTAACATACAATAAACAACAAAAGTTTTTGTTGGCTCTCATTTTTGGAATATAATATTGATAATAATTTTGGGATGTTACAATCCTTCCCCCCTTAAAATAAATCTCGTCCCGAGATTTGCTAGGCTTAGGTTTTAAGGAGGTCTGGGAATTCGCTTCTAAGATAATCTTCGCGTTCCCAAGTTGCTTCTTCTTCAGAGTGGTTAGTCCACTGGACTTTGTAAAACTTGATCGCACGTCTTCGGGTAACACGAACATCTTCTTCGAGAATTTTGAGGGGTCTCTCACGATAAGTCAAGTCTTGGTTCAGGTCGATGGAGAGGTGGTCGATGTTTTTGAAAACATCAGGCTGGTCAGGAACTTCAAGACACTTCCGGAGCAAGGAAATGTGGAAGACATCATGATAATCTCCTAACTCCTGGGGTAACTCCAGCTGATAGGATACTTCTCCTCGACGAGAAATACCTTGAAGGGTCCAATATACCTTGGTGCTAACTTTCCTTTGACATGGAAACGCTGCATTCCTTGAGGGGTGTCACTCGGAGATAACATAATCTCCGACTGAAGTGAGGTCACGGCGCTTGGTGTCAGCGTAACTCTTCTGACGGGATTGGGCAGTTTTGAGGCGTTCACGAATAAGCTGAACTTGCTCTTCAGCTTCTCGGAGGGTATCTGGTCCGAACAATTTGCTCTCTCCGGTATCGGACCAATTCAGGGGTGTACGACACTTCTTGCCGTAAAGGGCTTCAAAAGGGGCCATTTGCAGACTAGACTGATAACTGTTGTTGTACGAGAACTCTGCAAACGGAAGACAATCTTCCCACTTGGAACCATAGGATAGAACACATGCGCGAAGCATGTCCTCCAATATCTGGTTCACTCGCTCAGTTTGGCCATCGGTCTGGGGATGATAAGCTGTGCTAAATGCTAACTTGGTTCCGAGGGCTTCATGAAGGGATTTCCAGAATCTTGAGGTGAATTGCGTGCCTCTATCAGATACAATCTTCTTAGGCACACCATGCAGGCTACTATTCTGGAAATATACAGGTCTGCTAACTGGGCTCCATTGTGAGTGGTCTTGACGGGTATAAAATGGCAACCTTGGTCAGTCGATCAACGATGACCCAGATTGAATCATGGCCTCGGTTGGATCTTGGAAGTCCGGTAATAAAATCCATTCCAATCTCATCCCACTTCCACTCGGGAATTTTCAAAGGTTGAAGCAATCCAGCGGGTCGCTGATGTTCAGCCTTGACTCGCTGACAGATATCACACTTGGCTACGAATGAACCAATCTCTCGCTTCATTCCATGCCACCAAAATCTTTCTCGAAGGTCTTGGTACATTTTGGTTCCGCCGGGGTGGATTGAATAAGGGGTCTCATGGGCCTCCTTCAGGATTAACTCCTTAAGTTCCGTGACATTGGGCACACAGATACGGTCATTGAATTTCAGCACTCCTTCAGCATCTTCGGTAAAACCGGGTGCTTTGCCGAGGGAAATCTTCTTCCTAATTCCCTCAATGCTTTCATGACCTTTTGGGCTTCTTTGATTTGATCCATCAGGGTTGGGGTTAACTCTAAATTGGCGAGATAACCATGGCTAACAAGCTCTAGTCCAAAATCTTGGAACTTTGAACAAGGCTGGCTGTTCGGCTTGGATCAGGGCATTCAGGGTGCAAGGTTTGCGACTAAGGGCATCGGCAACACATTAGCCTTTCCAGGGTGATAATGGATTCCAATATCATAATCCTTGATTAATTCCATCCATCTCCTCTGTCGCAGGTTCAGATCTTTCTGGGTGAAAATATATTTCAAGCTTTTGTGATCTGTATAACCTCGCAGCGATGTCCCGCAAGATAGGGACGCCACTTCTTAAGAGCAAAGACTACAGCAGCTAACTCCAAGTCATGGGTTGGGTAATTCTCTTCATGCGGTCGCAACTGCCGGGACAGATACGACACAACTTTGCCTTCTTGCATCAGAACGCAACCAAGTCCGAGGCGTGATGCATCGCAATACACGTCGAAACTCTGGGTGACGTCTGGCATGATCAGGATTGGGGCTGAGGTTAGTCTCTTCTTCAGTTCTTGGAAACTATCCTCACACTTCTGAGTCCATTCAAATTTCTTGTCCTTCTTCAACAGTTGGGTCAGAGGTTTGGCTATACTGGAAAATCCTTCAACGAACTTGCGGTAATAACCGGCAAGTCCGAGAAAGCTTCGGATTTCAAAAACATTGGTTGGGGATAACCAGTCAAGAATGGCTTGTATCTTCTCAGGGTCAACAGAAATTCCTCCAGCGGATACAATGTCCAAGAAATGCCACTTCACTGAGCCAAAACTCACACTTGCTAAGTTTGGCATACAGCTGGTGCTCTTGGAGGGTCTCCAAAACTAGACGCAGGTGTTCAGCATGCTCTTCTTCGGTCTTGGAATAAATAAGGATGTCATCAAGGAAAACTACCACGAACTTGTCGAGGTACTCCATGAAAATCTTGTTCATGAGATTCATGAAATAGGCTGGGGCATTGGTCAGGCCAAAGGACATGACGGTGTATTCAAACAAACCGTAACGGGTGGTGAAGGCGGTCTTGGGAATATCTGTCTCTCGGATCTTCAACTGATGGTAACCTGTCCGAAGATCGATCTTTGAAAAGACTCGGGCTCCGTTCATTTGATCGAACAGATCCTCGATCTTGGGAAGGGGTACTTTTTTAATGGTCACGTCATTCAGCTTGCGATAATCCACACACAGGCGTGTGGTACCGTCTCTCTTGTCCACAAAAATAATGGGTGATCCCCATGGTGAAGCGCTTGGGCGGACAAGACCTTTGCTTAGCATATCAGCCAACTGCTTCTTCAACTCCACCAGTTCTTCCGGATTCATCCGATAAGGCTTTTGGGATATGGGGGATGTCCTGGGATAAGCTCAATTATGAACTCAATATCCCGTCTGGCGGCATACCAGGCAATTCTTCTGGGAAACATCCTTGAACAGGTGAACACACGGATCTCATCTAGGGCGGGTCGAGCTATGCTCTCATGGCATCCGGGTTGGTCTGGCTGGTCTCAGATGCATACTCCACTTCAACTCCATCATCAGAAGTGAGAGAAACAGCTCTTCGGGCACAGTCAATACGACCGTGATACTTGGCTAACCAATCCATTCCAAGAATAACATCTATGCCTTGGTTTCCTAAGATAATTAGGTCGGCTGCAAACCTTCCTCCTCCAATTTCTATGGGGGTTTCGGAACACATCTGGTTGGTTTTGGCTAACAGTCCTGGGGTTTGTACCAACATTGGTTTGGGTAAAAGACTCCCGACTAAACCTCCCTTAGAAACAAACTCTTTGGTAATAAACGAATGGGTGGCACCAGAATCAAACAGAACAGTTGCAGGTACTGAGTTGACAAGGAACGTACCCAGCACAACATCTGGCGCTTCTTCAGCCTCTTCAGCATTGATGTGGTGCAGACGGCCTCTGACAACAGCAGTATTCCCGCGGGGTGCGGCATTCTTGCCATTACCATTTCCATTGCGGCCTTGACCATTGTTCGGTGCAGGTGCATTGGGGCGCTGGACAGGCTTCTTGGGATTGGGGCATTCTCTGGAGTAATGTCCGGGCGCCGCATTCAAAGCAGACAACCTTGGGGCGGAGATTGAATTATTGAAGTTTCCTCCAGAACGGTTATTGTCATTGGGGCGGTTGAAGTTGTTTGGGCGGTTAGGGAAATTGGGGCGTGGTGCTTGGGGTGGACGATAGGCAGGCCTGGGGTTCTGCTGAAAGATACGGGTTTCTGGCTGCTCGAACCTTCCTGAGCATTCATCCTCCTCTTGCGACCTTCATACATAGACTTGCGCTTGGTTCCAGCTGGATGGCTTTGTCCACAAGTGACTCCAGATCACGGAAGTCATGGATAACCAGAGCACACTGCAGTTCATCATGAAGTCCACTCATGAATCGCTCCATCTTCTTCTCTTCTTTGTCGGTGTCATCAGGAGCATACCGAGATAAGTCGGTAAACTCCTCAAGATAACCGACCACATCTCTACTTCCCTGCCTCAGCTTACGGAACTCATCCTTCTTCCTTCAATGAGTCCATAGGGAATGTGCTTCTTGCGGAACTTCTCCTGGAACTCAGCCCAGTCGATGACATGACCAGCGGCTGGAGAGTCTTGGTAGTTTCCCACCAAGCTCTTGCAGGTCCAGCGAGATAGTGGGTTGCATACAACACTTTCTCATTCTCTCCCACAGCAGCAACTTCCAGATTTGTCGATGGTGCGAAGCCAATCATCGGCTTCCAGGGTGAAGTCCCTTGGAGTAGGTGGGTGGGTTGGTCTTCTGGAAATCGCCTAAGGTAGATCGCTGGTTTCCATCGCCATTGCCGTTACCACCATTGTTGTTGTTGTTGTTATTGTTGTTGTTGTTATTGTAAGCGGCTGCGAGTTGTTGTAGGCAGCGAGATGAGCTGGCGCTCTTGCCGGGCATTTTCACGCTCCTCCATGATAAGTGCGAGAAGTTGGGTGGGGGTTGGGTCCGGTGGTGGTGGTGCTGATCCTGATCCTTCCGCATTGCTGCGACGGGGTGGCATCCTGAAGCACACCGGGTATAAGAGACAAGGCAAGAAAAGTTCGACTAAGGGAAAAGATGATCTCAAGTGGTTGATTAATCCTAAGATTTATATGAAAATAGTTCACACAGATTTAAACAAGACAAACATACTTATATTTCACAAACAACACATCAAGGAGTTCACATCAACATCAAAGCTTACAACATCAAGCTTACAACATCACCTTACATCTAGATACATAACATCTGGTTTCCAAAAGAACCACGACTTCTACTCGACTAGCGATAGGGGTCAACCTAATCCTGCGGTAGTGATCAAGTCACTCGCCTACTGAGGTGGAACCTCCAGCTCTAACACGTCAGCATCTGACTGGTAGGCTGGCTCCTCGGGATCCTCCTCCTCGTCCTCGAGAACTGGCTCGAGTGGCTCCTCCTCCTCGTCAACTAACTCCTCCTCATCATCCTCCTCCTCACAGTCCATCTCCTCCACGAAGTCATCATCGTCACTGAGGAAAGCGTCGTTCTCCTTGCGGAGATCCTCGCCCTCCTCCTCCATCTCGTCAGTATGGTGCTCTAGATCCTCAATCAGTCCATCCTGCTCTGCCACCTTCGTGCGGAGCTTCACGATAGTCTTCCTCAGCTGGGCCCTCTTCCTGAGAAGAGCAACCTTCTCCACCATCAGCTTCATCTCGTTCTCGCGAAGCTCAACGAGCGACTCGCGGTCGAAGTGGAGCTGAATCCTAGTGCGCAACAGATCATCCTGAGTGCACTGAAGTAAGATCTCCATGTCCATGATGTAGCTCCCAAACATCGGGTGGTAAGGTGAAGGAGTAGGGTGTCCATCACAGTTGCGCCTCCCGTAGAACCGGAAACGGGAGTCTACTAACTCCGCCTTGTGCTCCTCACAAAGTCGGGCTAGCATCCTCTGTGTAGCAGTACAGAGACCGTCAACCCAGGTGGCCTCCTTGGTGGTGAAGATGAGCGTCCTGGAATTGGGAGACTTGATGTTCCTGCGAACTGACGATCTGATGAGCCAGCTCAGCCTTCCAACACCGTGAACATCAATCTGAGCTCCCTCAAACTCTGGAGCGGGGCGACCTAACAGCTTGGTCAACTCGAACAAGTCCCTCTCAAACGTCAGCTTGCTGTCCTTCTCCAGCTGAACGAACTCGGTCCAGTGGAGTGCCATCTACAGTTTTTAAGCAAAATTTTAAGTTAGTTAGGTGACAAGTAATCAAAATTTTAATATAGTAGGGCAACAAGTGAGTCAAATTTTAAACTTAATGAGAGGTGTACAAAATTTTAGGGATACTAAGGAAAATGCAATATTTAATGAGAGTAAAATTTTGCATAAGTAAGAGGATTGGAGATAAGCAATTTTCGAAAATACTTCATTCCTTTCTTTTTAGAAATTCATCTTTTGTAACATTTGACGACCATGCTAACTAAGGTTTCCTAAAGTCAGGATGGCTCTGATACCAAGTCTGTGGGGACCCCGGACTAGCTGTCCGAAATACCCGATTATGCTTAACACAACGATCCCGTGATCAGTCTGTCGTTGCACATAATCCGAATTGGATACCAAAGTTTACATCCATTACAGTACCGAATAAAAGTCTTACATAAATGGTCATTTAGACCAAGTTCTTACATAGGTGCCTTCATGGGCCAAACCAAATATACAGCGGAAGCTACGGCGTAATCGACATCATATTCTAACGATGACGACCCGACAGGCAGCTGACTTGGGAGATCCTTAGTTGGCGTAGAAGTCGCCATATTCCTGCTCTGCGTAGTGTTCCTCCTCGTAGTCTGGCTAGGACAATAGCCAGGGACGAAACCAATATGAGTACATTTGAATGTACTCGCAAACTACCCCAACATGAGTATGCACCAGTTTTATTTTAGTTGACAACTTTTCTTATTTAAAACATCTCTATATCTTTATTGAAAAAGGTAAGAAGAGTTTTATAACTATCTTTGAAAGAATTCACCATCTCATTTTGTTTCTCCAAAACTCCTCCTTTTTCTGACCATGGCTCACCATGGTCCCTTTTTCCAACAACTCATACCACACCATTTGGTATAGCTGTGTAACACCATCACCATTTCAGTTTCTTTCAAACTTAAAAGCTTTTCCAAAAACTTGCACATGGTCTAGGACAGCCTTCCAACTGTCCATATCCGAGGACTCGGCTATTCGAATAGTTTTACACTCTGCAGAGGTAGCACGCTTTTCCCCCATCCATCCGGCAACTCATCGTGTCTGCCACGTCTCGCCATACAAGGTGTATGCGAAGTAAGCCGCCGACCATAGCCTGTCCTTTGCTCATGCTAGTATAGGACCCTGCCGCTACGAAATTTCCATCACACTCAGGCTAATTTCCCAACAGAAACCCCAAGTGTGAGGACTCGTAGTTCTGCCCGGCGAGCGAACCCTTCAATCCTCCCACCATCGTGTTAGGACCCAGGTCAGGGGTAGGTCACCAAACCATCCCCTCATGGAACGAGGTCATCCTCGTTGTTGAGGTATCCCATACTAATATGAGCAAATTATATGACTACGCCCTTTCCCATATGTGGGTAGATGTGGTCGCACAGGGTATGATTGGTTGTCATAGTACTAGGACACAATGTGCATTTTTCATAAACATCACCATTCTCCACTTCTTTACTTTCACACCGACATCTCGGTATTCCATAACCACACAAGTCTTTTTAAAGGAGTTTTGAATAAACAACATTGTTTCCCATCCTATAGTTTTATATAAGCTACTACATAGGGTGGCAAAATAATATCCATATACTTTTCGAAAGGGTTTTGTAAACCATTGCTTTAAGAGTAAATCATTTGATCAAAGTAGATGCATATGTATTTAGGTGCAAGCTCAGGGAATAGCTTGCCTTGCTTGGCAAAGTGATCTTGCTCTTGTTCTTCAAATTCAGCAAACTCTCCTTCCTCGATATATCCGACAACGTTCTCGTCTAATTAACAAACAAACAATGCAAACAATCACTAAGCTATACAAGCAATCATCTCAACATAACCATCATCAACATCACAATTAGCTACTGCACACATCAAACCACACAATTGATTTTCAAACAAAATTGAATTAAACACTTTTTAATTACTTCTAAATTATGGCAGAACTAGTTATTCATGTTTAATTCCACAACTTGAGTTCTGTTGGTCACAAAAATACAAACTAAATTTCTATAGAAAGCTACTGATGTGTAGAAGACAACCCAATTTGAATTGGATCATTTGAAGTTACCAAACTCCCTACACATTGGATTGAATCCAGTAGCTTAATAATCAAGTTTTAGCTACCAATTAAATTATATTGTTCCAAAAATTAAACCCTTTTAGGGGTAACTAAACATGGATATATGTGAGCTAACAAAATTGGTCCTAACTCATTTGGATCAACCAATAAACATATTTGTCTGTTTTAGTCCAGAAGGGTTTATCTTAAAGTCAACAATTTATACTTAATTAATTCTACCAAAATTAGGGGAGCTAACACAAGGCAGTACTAAGCTAGCAAAATTGGTTTGGAATTATTTGGACTAACAGAGCATCAGAAACAAACAAGTTTAGAATTTAAACCTTCTGTAGCATTTTCAATAATACTTTTTACTCATTTAATTAAATGACATGAGACCAATTGTGTTGGTTAAACAATTTCATAAGCTTTCCAGAACAGTTGAGTTTGATTTATTTGGATTCCTAAATCTCGAGATATTTAATTTCAAAGTTGACATCAGTACTGAGAATTTCAGAGAATTTAAATTAGAAAAATCCACTGTTGTGGATAATGTTGAAATCCCTGACGGGTGGGTCCTACCCGTCAGTGACTCAGCGAAACGGTACGCGCGCGAGGGAAAAGATTAAAATTATGACAGTGGGACCCACATGGCAGTCTAACTTAATACGAAGCGGTACGTGGCCGTAGATCTTCGATCCAACGGCTCACGGAGGTCGCCATCGGCGACGACCTAAAACGAGCGGCGCTGCCGTGCCGGCGACGGCGAGGTGGACGGATCTCTCACCTAGGGGCTCGGGAGGAAGCGGCGAGGACGCGAATCGACGGCGGCGGCTCGGGGAAGACGATGGTGCGAGCGGCAGTTGCTGGGGAAGTCTCTGTCGACGGCGGCGATGTCGCGCTCTTCGTCGGCGTCGGGCAGCAACTTCGGCGGAGCTTCGGGGTCGCGTCCGTGCGCTAAAAAGAGGGAAAAGAAGCCTGGGTGAGTGCGGTGAGCTTGGGCAACAGCGTAGAGGGGTCAGAGGGAAGAATGGGAGGGTGTGGCGTTGTGGTGGTGCTCGACCTCAACGGCGGCGTCGGGTGCGGCAGTGCACTGCCCTCCGGCGGTGCACAGACTAAATTGAGGCGAGGGAGAGCACGGGGGAGAGGTGTGGTGTTCCAGTGAGGTCTCAGGGTGCTTTTATAGGCTCGGGGCGGTCCACGATGGTCGGGGTCTACGGCGGCGGCCAAGGCGCGTCCACGGCGACCATTTCTGCGATTACACGGCGAGGGTGCAGAGGCTCGTGGCGGCTTGGGGCTTAACGGGGTCCGGCAAGGTTCTAGAATCATCTAGAGGAGTGGTGCGTGTCGGGGAGCAGAGACGGGGGCCAATTTGCTCGGCGCCGTCCAATGCATCCGCGGCGGTCGTCGGGGAACATCGGCGTTAAGGCGACGGGAGAGGTGCCCGTTTTCTTCCCTGCGGTGCAGAGAGGTGCAGAGACGCAGGAGCGAGGGAGAGCGCGGCCAGGGGGGTCCTGGCGGCGAAGAAAACGGCGACGACGGTGAAGGCGACACGGCGATGGTCATCGGGGCTGAGGTCGATGACCATTTTGCAGAAAACCCCCTCCTTCCTCTTTTCTTTTATTTTTCAGTTTTATTTCAATATCCAGAAGCTTTTCCTGGATTTAATTGAGGTACTTAAACATTTTAGAAAATTCTGCAAATATTTGTGGGGCCTCCTCATAACATGTAGAAGCTCCACAAAAATTGGCATTGCCAAATAAAATGTTTGGCAACATTTTCTTTCATAGTACTTTGTTTATGTTATTTTAATTTATTTCACTTGTTTTTATTTTTGAATTTTAAAGCTAGTTCAAAAATAATATTTGAGAGGGGAAAGTGGTAGGAACAAAATGGGGAGTGTTTACAATACAACTCCACTGACTTTGGTTTGAAAATAATTGAGTTTGTCACTTGGAGATTTTCATGTGACAACTTGTCACTTTTATTTTTCTTGCTTTGATTTTATATTTTGTTTTCTTTCTTTCTTACTAGTGTTCACTAGTGCAAACACTCACACAACCAGCAAGAACAACATCTCAAGTAACAAAAGCAATTAACATACAATAAACAACAAAAAGTTTTTGTTGGCTCTCATTTTTGGAATATAATATTGATAATAATTTTGGGATGTTACAGAGAAGCATAAGCCACCACATGGCCATCTGCATTAGCACACAGCCCAAGCCTTGCCGAGAGCATCACAGAAGACAACGAAATCCTTGGTGGTGTCTGTAGGACAAGCACAGGAGCGGAGGTGAGTTTGGCTTTAAGTGTTTGGAAGCTCTCCTCAGCTTCGGCCGACCATACAAACTTTCTGTCCTTCTTGAGAAGGTCAGTAAGAGCTTGGCTATCTTGGAGAAAGCTTCGATGAACGGCGGTAATAACCGCCAATCCGAGGAAGCTACGGATGTCCTTGACTGACATTGGAGTTGGCCAATCCAGAATGGTCTGAATCTTGTCAGGAATAACTCCACACCATTTGCGGATATTACATGACCAAGGAAGACAAGTTTATCCAACCAAAACTCACACTTAGAGAACTTGGCATAAAGACGGTGTTCACGAAGTCTTGTCAGAACCAAACGAAGATGTTCATCATGCTCTTCATCGGTTTTAGAATAGATGAGGATGTCATCAATGTAAATGACGACAAACTTGTCAAGATAATCCATGAAGATGGAGTTCATGAGCCTCATGAAAGTAGCTGGAGCATTTGTGAGACCAAAGGACATGACGGTATACTCATATGAACCATAACGAGTAACAAAAGCCGTCTTTGGATATCCTCCTTTCTGATTTTTATCTGATGGTATCCAGACCTCAGATCCATCTTGGAGAATACCGTTGCACCAGCCAATTGATCCAACAGATCATTGATGCGGGGAATAGGATACTTGTACTTGATTGTCACCGCATTCAACGGTCGATAGTCAGAGACTAGACGAGGCACGGTAGAATCCCTCTTCTTGACAAAGAGTACCGGACAACCCCATGGTGAACTGCTAGGCTGGATGAAATCCTTTGCTAACAGCTGATCAATTTGCTCTTTCAACAGAGCCAACTCTTCCACCGGCATACGGTAGGGCTTCTTGGAAATTGGAGCGGTACCGGGGAGTAGATCTATGACAAACTCCACACTTCGTCAGGAGGCATGCCAGGCAATTCTTCCGGGAACACATCCGGGAAGTCACACACCACGTGTATGTCCTGGATCTCAGGCGGGGATTCGCCTTCCATAAAGCAAAGGAGGATCTCAGGTGAGCGGGTACGATGGCGGACGGAGGTATTGATGTTGCAGGCCAATACTTCACAATGTCACCGGAAGGAGCGGTCACAGTAATGGTCTTGGCGGCACAGTCGAGATTAGCCCGTATTTGGTTAGCCAGTTCATGCCCAGTATGACATCAATGCCTTTGGACTTCAGAGCTACCAAGCATAAGGAAAAGACAAGGAACCTATATTAATCTGGACCTCAGGAGTAACCCCATCGGTTTGCCATTTGGAACCAGGAGTAGCGATCACCAAGGGACGGCTCATTTTCTCGAACGGTATATTGTGGTCTTTGGCAAACGCTATGGATAAGAATGAATGCGATGCTCCAGAGTCAAACAAAACTGTAGCTATATGCCGTTGATTCGTAACTCACCCATAAGAACGCCGGGGTCATCTTCAGCTTCTTCAATAGAGACGTGGTTCAGGCGACCACGCGCAATAGGTCCAGCCTTGCCAGTTGGAGTGGCAGGGGCTCGTGCAGGAGTTATCGCGAGAGGTGCCTTCTGGGGCACTCCCTGGAGTAGTGACCAGCCTGGCCACAGGTGTAGCAAGTAACTCCAGGTGGAGCAGGTAGCATAGGACGGTACCCACTTCCGCCTATCCCAAGTGTCGAAGTAGTGGGGTGCGGAGGAGGTGGCCTATATCCTGCTGTCCTTGGCAAGAAGGAGCACGAGGTACGGTGCTGTAGGGGACAAACACCCTGCGCTTCTTGCTCTCAGAACCCGAGGAACTCTGGTGATCCCCATGTGCGGGCCTCTTGGAAGCTTCAAGTTCCTTTCTTCCTTGCTCAAGGGTGAAAGCCTGGTTGAACAGCTCCTGATCGGTTTGGAACCTGAAGGGCAATAGCTCATAGCGGAGCTGCGGATTCAGACCCTTGCGGAACAGCTCTTGCTTGTCAGCATCATTTGTCACGTCCCTTGGGGCGTAACGAGAGAGATGGTTGAACTCACGACCATAAGTGCGGAGGTCCATCCGTCCCTGTTGCAAATCCAGGAACTCCCTCCTCTTCAAGTCCATGATAGGCTGGGGAATGTACTCCGCTCGAAAGGCAGTGCGGAAATCAGCCCAGGTGAAGACATGGTTGGCAGGGAACAAAGCCACATGGCTCTCCCACCAACAGCCAGCAGCACCAACCAAGAGATAGGTGGCAAAGTTGACTTGCTCAGCCAATGGGACATGCAGCGCAGAGAACTTGTGCTCCAAGGCACGAAGCCAATCATCAGCTTCCAGGGGCTCCTTAGCATCAGCAAAAGTGGGTGGCTGCGAATGCAGGAACTCAGTGAGAGTGTTGCACTCGTTCCTCCGTGCATTCTGCTGCACCAACTGCTCAAGCAAGCGCTCATTGCGCCCACGGTTCTCCTCAATGGCCATCAAGATCTCAGCCATCAAGGGTGGTGGCGGCAGATCATCCTCATCATCATTGTGGTTACCGCGACCACCACGGCCTCCACGGCCTCCTCGAGCCATTCTGGAGATTTGACAATGACACAGTTAGTATCTTTCTCCGAATGGTCGAGCAATAGCAATAGCATTAGCGTCTACACAAGTACACAGACTAGGGACGATAATACTTTGCGAGAAGGAAAACGACAAGATAGAACTTGGGTCAAAGATCAGCATCATGTGCTACTAGTGAGAGTTAAGACATCACAACTTAACACACTCTAGTTGACACAATCCAGGACCTTATGTTCAAGTCCGTGGGTTAAAACCCAAGAAGAATCAATTGATTTGATTAGGTAGAAACACCTGAGTTGATTTGGGATTACAACGCAGCGGGAGCAACGTGACACATAACACTAGAGGTCGAACCCAACCCCGTTTCTAATCATTTTGAAGTAACAGACGAGGAGTAAAACCTTTAAACTCAAATCGAGATAAGATTTCTCCAAGATTAGAGGGTAACCAGGTAAGGAGTAAAAAGAATCCTAAGAGGGTTTTCACAACTCATTTTTAGGTTAAAAATATTTTCACAATCACTAGACTCAACATCGACCAGTAGAAGGGTTTCCTACAGGCAGTACTGCTCTGATACCAACTTGTGGCACCCCGACCTGACTGCTATACAGTGATACTGTGTCCCCGGTTATCCGATACCACTGGACACACTATCAAAGCATAATAGAGAGATCAAGACTGTGGAACAAGTGGCACATCACAGACTCTACGACACAAACCATATAGTTCAACTCTTATAATAGAGAAAGATAGAAAATGACAACCAGAGGTCACAGACCCAACATTACAACATGCGGAAGCGAAGTGTGTTGTTCTAAACAACAAGATCCAAATATGGCCTAAGAGGCCTACAGATAAACATCACAACGCCAGCTGTTCCAGGATGTCCCAAGCTGCCACCTGGGAACCCCAGACTACTCATCGACGTCCACAAAGAACCCACCTTCGAGATCGGTGAAGTCCTCCTCTGAAACAAAACAAACGACGTTGAGTTCGACGAACTCGCAAGATTATATATAGAGCATTAGCTCGATGAGGCTTTCAAGGTTTTATGGCTCTTTTGCATAAAGCTGATTTTATTTAAGGAAAACATAACTCAAAGGCATCGACTAAACAGAATAGTTTTCAAAAGAGGTAAGAAGTAACCCTTTCTTTCATCACCTTACTCATCATCAACCATTGTCAACCACTGCACCTGTTCATCAAAGGCACCTCCCCGAATCACCCTCGAGGAAGCTCACCTTACCATCTTGAGTGGTACCTCTAGTACCCAGTTTTTAATCATTCCATTAAAGTTATTCTATGATCTCTGAATCCGTCACCAAGTCGTCCATAACCGCGGACACGGCTTTTCGAAAAGATTTATCCCTGCAGGGGTGTACAATGTGAAAGTCGCCAGGTTCCCGAGGGACCTCCCAGCTTCTTATCCATGCGTACCGTCTGGCCCATTGCCTAGCTCTTAGCTCTCTTCCGGGGAAAGCCGGCTGGGTGGGAGCGGCTACGACCTTTACCTCGCTTAAGACTAACCCAGGATCATCAGTGGCGAGGAAAGAGGTACCTTCTCGCACCCTGTCCCGCGGCCACTTATTTTCCTGACACCACCATCCTCGTCTCAGTCTTGGCCACCATCTCAACGCACGCGCAAATGGAAAGCCGAACTAGAGGACCCTCGGCTAGTCCGCCACAAGTTAGTCGGTCGACGAGGTTCCATATGCCCACGCATGGTTGCACGCTCAACTTGGCTCGTAGGCGAGAACTCGCACTCAGGCGGCGCGAACGAGACAACCCACCACATCCCATGTGGCCTCTCATCCCCACCTTTAAGCATTTTATTATCCGTCACCACAATTCTCCACCATCATTCTCATATCATCACCTGTTTCCCACATGAATCATCCATCGTATAGCTAGGCAATTCACTAAGCATGGCTAAGCATCAACATAGCATAGTAAGTATCTCATGCCAACAATACAAACCTATGGATAATAGGAGGGAAAACAGGTATTGGCGTCGGAAACTTAATGCAACTATAGGATACTCTAATCCAATAAAATTGACATTTGGAACCGCATGCAATATTATAGTGGAGAAAATATTTGCGGAAACATAGGATAAGATATGCTCAGAGGGGGGATTACGCTTGCCTTGTTCTGGGTACTGGTAGAACGGCTCTTCGGGGTATTGCGGTGTAACCCCGGCTGCTTGATCTATCGAGGCATAGCAACGGAAGAACAATCAATCACCACACAACTTTAGCAAATGCAATGCACAAACACATGATGACATGTCAATTTAAATCCCCGAGATGAGGATGATTCAACTATTCCATTTAAACGAGTTTGGATGCTTGAGGACACATTTCGTGTACCCCGTGGAGTTAGGTCATGATTCAACTTTACTTGTTGATTACGAAAGATGAACCTATGTTTACCTTGCATATGAATGACATGATCATGTTAAGTTGCAAGGTTCAGGTGTAAAAATCATTAGTGCAACAAGTACTATGAGTGAGATGAAGCTTGGTGTTGAAACAAATTAAAACTAGAGTATCCGGAATGAAATCCGGAAAATTCCGGTTCTGGTACCGGGAGAAATCCGGTTTCAGGTCCGGAGATTTCCGGGTGTGGCACCGGAGGAAAAGATCCGGAATTATTTCCGGGTGAAATCCGGGTGTATACCGGGTGAAAACGAGCGAGTCCAGTAGCTATTTCACTAATCCGGTATAGATTCCGGAAAATTCCGGGTTTGACACCGGGTTTTTCCAGTTCGACGGGGAGTGATACGGCTACGGCGATTTCGACGAATTAGCGAGCTAGGGAAGGAACGGAGACGGTGGGGGTTCGTGCTCACCCTGAGCACGTGGAGAGGCTCGACGAAGATGGAGATGGACGAGATGCGGGAATCGCGATCGGCGTCCCGCGGCCGGAGTTGGAGAAGACGAGCACGGCGGCGACAATGCGAGCAGCCCCGGCTCGATTCCTTTGGCTAGGTCAGAGAGGAGGACACGGCGGAGCTCCCTGCGGTCTTCGATTCGCACAGGGCAACCTCAATCAACGGCGACGCGGCGGCGGAGCTCGGCGGCCATGGCGGAGCACGGGGGAGCAAGGAGGCGGGGGAAAAATATCGGGGAGGGAGTGGAGTGAGCAGGTGGGGCTCGTTTTCCTGCTCTCCTTGCAGGTGGAGGCAGAGGGGAGGGGGCCGCATCGAGCTGGTGCGGCTGGAGCGAGGAGCTCGGTCGCTACAGGATGAAGACGATGATTTAACCTTTCTGGGTCATCCGGTATGGATTCCGGAATATTCCGGTTCTGGCACCGGGGAGATCCGGGTTCAGGTCCGGATGATTCCGGTTCTGCTACCGGATTCCCTGAATTCTCAGAACCTCCTTGACAAAGATAAGATGTCCAAGTATGTTGGTTTTGCAACTTTGAGGGCTTTCATGGTTTTGAAATTTTGTTGAAGCAAAAATTGGCATTTTGTTTGAAGTGGTGCCAAACCACAACAATTCCCTAGCAACAACAACAATGATGCATGATGCTATGATGCAATGAACACAAAAGTGGAAAATTGATACAGGTTTTTAGGTTCTCAGTTTTGGGCTGTTACAAGAAGTGCGAAGATAGTTTCCAGGAGTTGAAGAAGAGACTAACCTCAACCCCAATCCTGGTTATGCCAGACGTCACCCAGAGTTTCGACGTGTATTGCGATGTATCACGCCTCGGACTTGGTTGCATTCTGATGCAAGAAGGCAAAGTTGTGTCGTATCTGTCCCGGCAGTTGTGACCACATGAAGAGAATTACCCAACCCATGACCTGGAGTTAGCTGCTGTTGTCCTTGCTCTTAAAAAGTGGCGTCCCTATCTTGCGGGACATCGCTGTGAGATCTATACGGATCATAAGAGCTTGAAGTATATTTTCACCCAGAAGGAGTTGAACCTGCGACAGAGGAGATGGATGGAGTTAATCAAGGATTATGATATTGGAATCCACTATCACCCCGGAAAGGCTAATGTAGTTGCCGATGCCCTTAGTCGCAAACCCTGCGCCTTGATGCCCTGATCCAAGCCGAACAACCAGCCTTGTTCAAAGAGTTCAAAGATTTTGGACTAGAACTTGTTAGCCATGGATATCTCGCCAATTTGGAGTTAGCCCCAACCCTGTTGGATCAAATCAAAGAAGCCCAGAAAGGTCATGAAAGCATTGAAGGAATTAGGAAGAAGATCTCCCTCGGCAAAGCACCCGGCTTTACCGAAAATGCTGAAGGAGTGCTGAAATTCAATGATCGTATCTGTGTGCCCAATGTCACAGAACTTAAGGAATTAATCCTGAAGGAAGCCCATGAGACCCCTATTCAATCCACCCCGACGGAACCAAAATGTACCAAGACTTCGAGAAAGATTTTGGTGGCATGGAATGAAACGAGAGATTGGTTCTTTCGTAGCCAAGTGTGATATCTGTCAGCGAGTCAAGGCTGAACATCAGCGACCCGCTGGATTGCTTCAACCTCTGAAAATTCCCGAGTGGAAATGGGATGAGATTGGAATGGATTTTATTACCGGACTTCCAAGATCCAACCGAGGCCATGATTCAATCTGGGTCATCGTTGATCGATTGACCAAGGTTGCTCATTTTATACCTGTCAAGACCACCCATACCGGAGCTCAGTTAGCAGACTTGTATATTTCCAGAATAGTAAGCCTGCATGGTGTGCCTAAGAAGATTGTATCTGATAGAGGCACGCAATTCACCTCAAGATTCTGGAAATCCCTTCATGAAGGCCCTCGGAACCAAGTTAGCATTTAGCACAGCTTATCATCCCCAGACTGATGGCCAAACTGAGCAAGTAAACCAGATATTGGAGGACATGCTTCGCGCATGTGTTCTATCCTATGGTTCCAAGTGGGAAGATTGTCTTCCGTTTGCAGAGTTCTCATACAACAATAGTTATCAGTCCAGTCTGCAAATGGCCCCTTTTGAAGCCCTTTACGGCAAGAAGTGTCGTACACCCCTGAATTGGTCGAAACCGGAGAAGGCAAATTGTTTGGACCAGATACCCTCCGTGAAGCTGAAGTGCAAGTTCAGCTTATTCGTGAACGCCTCAAAACTGCCCAGTCCCGTCAGAAGAGTTAACGCTGACACCAAGCACCGTGACCTCACTTTCAGTGTCGGAGATTATGTTTATCTCCGAGTGACACCCCTCAAAGGAATGCAGCGTTTCCATGTCAAAGGAAAGTTAGCGCCAAGGTATATTGGACCCTTCAAGATCATCGCACGTCGAGGAGAGGTATCCTATCAGCTGGAATTGCCACCAGAGTTAGGAGATTATCATGATGTCTTTCACATTTCCTTGCTCCGGAAGTGTCTCGAAGTTCCTGACCAGCCAGATGTTTTCAAAAACATCGACCACCTCTCCATCGACCTGAACCAAGACCTGACTTATCGCGAGAGACCCCTCAAGATTCTCAAAGAAGATGTTCGTGTTACCCGAAGACGTGCGATCAAGTTTTTACAAAGTCCAGTGGACTAACCACTCTGAAGAAGAAGCAACTTGGGAACATGAAGATTCTCTTCGAAGCGAATTCCCAGACCTCTTTAGTACCTAAGCCTAGCAAATCTCGGGACGAGATTTATTTTAAGGAGGGAAGGATTGTAACATCCCAAAATTATTAACAAGTATTATTAATTCCAAAAATGAGAGCCAACAAAAACTTTTGTTAAATTATGTGTGTTGATCTCATATTCTTGCTTGTGTTGTTTAATTCTTCTTGGTTGTGTGTTGCTTGCTCTAATTGAGAACATAAAGAAAAGAAGAGGAATAAAATAAAAGCAAAACAAGAAAAATAAATATGGCAAGTGCCACACAAATTCTCCAAGTGAGGATCTCATTTTGTTTCCAACAAAATTTAGTGGAGTGGTAGTACAAACCCTCCCATTTCATCCTTACTACTATCTCTCTCAAATAATATTTTGAACTAGTTTTAAAATTCTAAAGTAAATCAAATAGAAATAAAATTAAATTTCCATAATTAAAACCCTATGAAAGAAAAGTTTCAAAACATTTTATTATTTCATGCCAAATTTTGTGGAGCTTCTGTGAATTATGGGAAGGCCCCACAAATTTTGACAAATTTTTCTAAATTGATTTAGTGCCTCAAATAAAATCAAGAAGTGCTTCTGGAATTAAAAGAAGGACTAGAAATTAAATAAGAAAAAGAAGAAGGAAGAATAGCAGCAGAGAGGAGGCAGGGGGCTTTCTGCAAAAGTGTCATCCCCTACCTCCTCTAGCTCCATGTCGCCGTCGCCGTTCGCCATGGTCGACGCCGCCTTCCCAGGCCCCCCAGGGCCCCCTTGCCGCGTTCACACCCTCGCCCCCGTGCCTCTGCACCCTCTGCTGGCAGAGGAGAGCCCTCTCCACTCGCCTTAATGCCGCTGTCCCCTGATGCACGCCGCGGAGGAGTTGGACGGCACCGGCCAAATTGGCCCAGCTCGCTGCACCTCGCCACGCGATCCTCTACGCGCGAACCCTAGCTCCATCCCGGACCCCCCAGACACCCGCGCGCCGGCCTCTCCCGCCCTCTGGACGCCGCTGGACCGCGACCACCGTGCGCCGCCGTCGCGCCTATTTAAGCTCGAGCCCGCACCTCGCATTCCCCACGCTCACTGCCCCTCCCTTGCTCCACCACAACCCTCCACTCGCCCGTGCACCACCAGGAGG